>JACGTJ010001001.1:0-23497 GCA_014858695.1 Chrysomya rufifacies | reverse complement strand
TGAGCACCGGAGGTGGTGAAGCTGCGAACAACGGCCTAAAATTATAGGAACACAAAAAATGCTTTATAGATTTTATCCCTCAAGAAAAAATATATAACCTATCTTACGTAATGTTTTGGAAATATTTAACATGGAGTGAATGAAATAATTTTGTTAATTTTCATTAAACATATTTAATAAATTGAATTATTTATTAATTTTCTTTTTACTTACTCTGGACAAGTTCATCATTTTGTTAGTTCTTTTTATTAATTTCCAAAATAGAAAAGACGAATCGAATTTATTCACCGTTCTCGGGTTTGCAGTAAAAAATTCACATTGAAAAAATATGGAATTGTCAAGTTATGACATTTACTGCTGGAAATATGCAGAGTTGCTAAAATTGGTATTAAAGCCTAATGTAACTCTGTAGTAAACATTACTAGATATGGCAGCACTCATATTTAAAATAAATATTGTTTAAGGTATTTTTAGGTTATAATATCTTGTCTTCAGATATCTCCTTTATCAAAAAAATTTTAAAATACTTATTTCAGATGGTAATACGCTATTTAAAATGTTAATTCCGATTTATTATTGTTCTACATAGAAACAGTTTTTAATAGTTTTATTTAATAATAAAAATAAAATAAGAAAATCAAACTAATTTTTCATAATCAAACAATTTGAATCTGAATATTAAATATTATCGACTAAAAACAAAACCTTTAAAAATAATATATAAAAATTCGCCAACTGTTTCAAAATATGTAACTATTTAAATATAAATTAAAAACAAAATATACATTTTATTTATTTCTTAAGATGTTAATATTTAATGAACAAATTGCATATTTACTGTTTTTTCAAACTTCCTTTGCAATATTTTAAATATTTCAGAATATTAAAGAATCAAAAAAGTTTGAATAAAAATCACGAAATTTAATGTTTATATATGATATCAATTATTTAATCAAACGTTTCTGTTAATAAATTAAAAAAAAGAACATCATTTTTTATTTTAAATCGTACTATTTATGTTGGCATTCCACGATTTATCGTCAAATAAAACAAAAAATCAAAAATTGTTCTTAAGGGTGTCACCGTTCAGAAAGAAATGTGCCTCATTTCGATATTTTTTAAATGACACCCTTTAGTGCAGTTTTTGAGCGTCGATTTAGTGATATTTAGAAGTCTAAAAAGGGAGCAATTTTCTGTTAGGGTAATTTTCCTTAAGGGTAACACTGTTCGGGAAGAAATGTTTTTTTTTTGACAATTTTTAAATGTGAGCCTTTAGTGCACTTTTTGAGTATCCATTTAGTGATATTTAGAAATTTTATAAAATCTTTTATGTATCTTTAATAAAAATAAATTCTGTGATTAGAAATTCTTATTTATTTGAAATAAAACAACCAAATTATTTGATAATTATACATTATACATTTTTATGGATTTAACTAAATGCTGGCAGGGTTTTATTATTATATACAATTTAAATTTAATAGACTTTTGTAAATTTTGTACTGCTGGCTACCATGTTTAATTTGCCTTACTCGAAAATTTGACATTTAAATATGTTTTGAATTCGCCATAAGAAAATATAAACAAAAGATATTTAAAACAAATTTTCAGCAGCTGTAAATTTAACAAGAAAATTAATTTAAATTAATATAAATAATTAAAGAAATCGACAATGGGATTTCTCACTGTGCTTAAAAAAATGAGACAAAAAGAAAAGGAAATGCGTATTTTATTATTGTAAGTAAATTAAACAATTTAAAAGCAAACTAAAAACTCGCTCTATAGACATGATTCATAGACAATGTTTTCTTTTTTTTACTCTTATTTTTACAGAGGTTTAGACAATGCCGGCAAGACTACTATATTAAAGAGATTTAATGGTGAACCCATCGATACCATCTCACCAACATTGGGTTTTAATATAAAAACTTTGGAACATAATGGTTACACATTGAATATGTGGGATGTGGGCGGACAACGTTCTTTACGTTCATATTGGCGTAATTATTTTGAATGTACGGATGGCTTAGTGTGGGTGGTAGATTGTGCTGATCGTATGCGTTTGGAGACTTGTAAAGAGGAATTAGAAATATTATTACAAGAAGAAAGACTGGCTGGTGCTACTTTATTGGTATTGGCCAATAAACAAGATTTGCCTGGAGCCCTTACAGCTAATGAAATTAAAGAGGTAATGTAAATAAACATTTGTAATTTTGTAATATATTATGTCTTTTTTTTCTAGATTCTCCAATTGGATAATATTACTACACATCATTGGTTGGTTGTTGGTGTTAGTGCAGTAACTGGAGAAAAACTATTAAGCGCAGTTGATTGGCTAATAGATGATATTGCTAAACGTATATTTACTTTGGACTGAACAGAGTTGAATACTCGTTTAAATATTTGTTAAAAAACATTTCCATTTTTAAGTGTTTCTTTTTATAAAAAAAATCTCAATTACTTTATAATTTATTCCTTTTTATTTTTCCACCAAATATAATTTATACAAACGCTTCCAATTGGAATTTTCAAATTCTGGTTTTATATTAACCTTAACAATTTCCGCAAAACCCTCAGCTAATGTAGGAATACAATATTTCTTTTTCATTGTATTAAAGACCATATCATTTATTTTCGAATGTTTACTATCGGTTAGTTGACGGAATGCTATGTTATGTTTTATTTGTGCTACGGTAACATTCATCATAAAGCAGCGACATTTAATTTTATATGATTTGGCCAAGTCTAAAAATTTTTTACGTGAATCAACATCAACGTTTGTATTATCTACAACGCAAGACTTTTGGGATATTAAAGATTTCTCACAAACTTTTAGGCAGGCTTGAGTGCTGCCCAATGTATCGGCATTTGCCACTGTATAACCAATAGGAGCTAAATATTTTTGTGTAAAAAAAGATTTTCCTGAAAGAAACAAAATATGAATTATATAAAAATAGACTTTGTGACAAATATTTATTTACCTGAACCAGGCAGACCCATCATTATAATCATTTCACATTCATCTGAAGGTAATTTTGTATCTTCTGGTTCAAGTAATGGGGTATCCTTAACATCTAATGTTGGATCAAATTCAAGTCTTATCCATTCTTCCTGTTTTGCTCCCAGAAAATGTTCTTCCGGTGTATAAAATGGTATTTGCAGGTTATAGGCAAAAAGTCTATCAACCAAGGAATGATCCTTACGGCGTTTATTTACACCTTTACCCACTTCGGGTCTACCAGCCGCATCTCCCACATAAAAACATTTCTCACGTTTAATTTTAACTTTTTGATTCTTTTCTTTTTCCAAATATTCCCACATACCCGTTAACGGTTTACGATAGTAACCATCCGTTGTAGCTACAAATACCTGTACAGGAACTTGTAGTTTAGCTACGATTTCTTTGATTTTTACTTTAAATTCATTAACGTTAACTTTACCCTTGGCTATGCCCCCCTGATTGGTAAAGAAACAAATTTTAAAATTCTCCTCCTTAAGACTCTTTAATTTTTTAGGTATTTCAGGATAATTCAACATCCAATCATCACTTGTCTTGGGAAAAACATTACCAGATTTGGTTTTGATTATTGTACCATCAATATCATAGGATGCAATCTTTAAGGAAGGCTTAACGCCCTTACTAGTAAATATTAACATTTTACCATTTTCCACTGAATCCCAAGAATCTGCTGGGCATTCCTCAGCATCCTGGGCCTCTTCATTGTTTTCGTCCACTTGCATGTTTTCCATTTTATCTTCGCTTTGTTCACTTTTAGATTTTTGTACTTCTGGTGGAGGTTTAAATACTATTTCAAATGGATGTCTTCCATAAACAATTTCCAATACATCGCCATGTTGTAGCTCACATTCTGTATGCTGTAGAGCCATTAACCCATTAATTCCACACGGATTAACACCTAAAACTTTTAGTTTTATGTAGGCATCTTCCAAATTAACTTTTAGTTCTAACTGCTTTTTAGAGCATTTAATGTCCCTTATACCAGTTTCTTTGCAACGACCCACTATATTAAGGCCAGCCTGTAGATGTATCACTTGATGTTCAGGCTCTAAAGGCTTTAGTTGACAGGCTCTTTTCATTATTTGTTTCTTAGTTTCATTCAAAGAACGATTCAGGTGTTTGGTTAAAGACATTGACTAAAAATCGAAGCATTAGATTTTGCAAAAATTATCAAAACAAAAATTATTAAAAACAAACTCTAAGGCAAAATAAAGCAGGTGAATTAAATGAAAAAGCGAGTTGTAGCTGTTAATGATAGGCTATACCAGAGATGAAATCGCAATTATAACGTATTAGCAGATTACACAAAGATAACACAAGAGCAATTTACGGAGAAATGACTTCACAAAAATTACCGTTATGAAAGAAAAGGGATAACAAATTACACTAAAGTTTATTGCCATATCATTTCATCAATTCTTTCCTTTAAAATTTAGCTTAAATTTTGGTTATTTAAAATGTATTAATTTTTACAAATAAATTATGTTAATGTTAACATTTAATTACAGTGTTGTGGTAAATATAGTTATTTTTATTTGAATAAAGGAATTAGTGTTAACAAAAGCGTTTTGTTCACGTTGACTTTACACCAAATATTATTGTGAATTTGGCCAAAAATCGCCAAGGCAATTTTCTTTTTCCAATTCTCTATATAATAACTATAATTTACTAAATGACAATAACAACCTTGTTAATTTTTTGCTAAGAAAACGGCGGAAGTATCAAAAATAAATAAAATAAACAAAAGGACTTGCGAATTGTAAAAATGTGTAAGTGTATTTCTTACATTTTTATGTAATCTTTTGTTAAAAGTTAAATAAATAATTTGTCAATGAATTAAAATACAAAGAAGAAGAAAATTTTTTGAAATAGAATTCAAAAATACTTCATAAAATAAACATCTGATCAAATTAACTACCTATTTCCTTCCGCCATGATTTAGAAATAGCATGCCTGTGCACCTTTTTTTGATTTACACTGAATACTATTTGACAGCTGTTTGTTAACAACCATTGTTATTGTTGTTTTAAATTTGTTTCTTTTTGCCGGTTTTAATAATATTTATTAATTTTTTTATATATTCCAATAAAAATATAAACTCCATAATAATCATGGCTTCTTTGGAACCATTTGTTTTAAGAATTAAACCAGCCATGGATGCATTTCTTCGAAATGCTACTAAACAAACTCTCAAAAATTTAGAAACTGAATTGGTCCAATTCAATTGGATGCATATGAGTATATTTAATATACAGATTTTGGTGCCCTTGGTTTTGAAATTGGAAGAGCTTAGCAAGTTAGTAAATTAAACTGTGTTTTGTTTTTTTTTCGATATCTTTAAAAATATATTTCCAACTTTCAGTGATAATCAAGATTTACGCACTGGTTGTTTGCAGTGCATAACATTAGTCACCTCCAAGGTTTATTTAAAAGAGTTGACTGGATTAAGGACTATGCTTGTTGTAGTACTTAAACAAGTTCGTGAATGCGATAGGGCGACAACAAAACCAAATCTTAGTGAGGAATTAAAATTAGCTACGGTGCAATGTATAACGGAATGTTTTAGACGTTCAACTTCAGATATTTTGGAGCAATTTTATACTAAGGATTCAGCCATGATATTGGGTCAGATTTTATTGACTTTAGTGGAGTTTGTGGAAAGAGAAAAATATAAAAAATTGGTGTAAGTTCCTAAATATATTTTATTTAATTTTTGAAATTTCCATAGAATTATTAGTGTGTTCGGCAAACAGTTCGATTTATGTACATACATAATTGAATAAAATTTAATTCCTTTTAAAAGTTAGATTTCGACAAATTTTTTGAGATTGCACTACTGTACCTAGAATTAACATCAACAAGAAGAGGACACAATATAATCATATAAATTTTTAAACAATAAATTTTCTTAACAAATTCGTATTTTCAGTTTAGCCTCTTTGGAATGTTTAATGATGGTATTTTATGTACACGATGAAGCCGATCGTATGGATGTAGTTTTACGTAATCAAGTTGCCAATACAATATTTATATTCTTACCAAAAATTGTTACAATTCTATATCAAATATCCACAACCGATGATACAATAGGGGAAACTATAAAAATTGTAAGTGCTTGTCAAAATATTTCTCAAAAAAACAATAATTTAAACTTTCTGTATTTCCTAAAAGTCTTCTATTAAAGCTTTGGGACGTATATTGTGTGTTATTTATGAGGAAACAACAGAAAATTTAATACATGCAAAATATGATGCTGGAGCCTTTAAGAAACTACTCAACGAAAGTCTTGCACATAACAATACGGATAATTCAGATGATGACATATTAGCTTTCCGAAAAAATCGTGAACAATTAGAACAACGTATGAAACAATTACAGGGTGATGGACGTACACCACAATGGATACAAGCAACTTCTAAGAAATTACGTATTATCTTTACACAAACTAGCCAGTTAAGATCGCACCCTTCCACTAAAATACGTAAAGAATATGCTGAAATGTGTTGCCTTCTGATGGAAACATGTGCACATAATCTAAAAGAGAATTTTGTTTTTATGTTAGAATCTGTTGTGGCACTAACAGAAGATGAAGATATACATATACGTCAACTATGTTGCAAGTGTATAGATCGTTTGCAAAACCACCATAACAACGAAGGAATATTTGATGAAAATTCTGAGTTATTACTTGACGAACATCTTACAAAATTACCACGTATAATAGCACGTTGTGATGAAAATGAACAATATGCAGAATTCACTTTTCTCAAAGGATTTCTAAAATCTTTAAGTTCAAAAAAATTACAATTATTACTATCAATACCACATAATTTGGAAATGTTTTGTATGTGTATGATAACAGCTTTAGATTTACAAACATCTTTGGATTTACTTATAGAAGAATATTCTTTACGTGATATGGATGTGGAGGGTGATTATTTGGAGAGTAGCAAGTTACTTTGGCGTAAATTTAAAAATTTAAATTCTGAACGTTGCATTAAATGTTTACAAGATATTTGTGAAGTTTTGGGTAAAACACCAATATTAAATCGTATTATATTCGATTATCTGTTGCAATTGTTGCAACATCAGGATGAGGCTATGAATGAGGTGCTCTTAATGTTATGCTGGTTGGTGACAGCAAAGGATATGAGAAAAGATTTTATGTATAAAGATTTAAATTTGGTTAAACAATTATTGGATGAATTATTAGATGATAAACATTGGAATTTAGCTTTAGAACCGGATAAAGTAACACAACTTAAAGTAAATAGGGTAAGTTAATTTTAAAATGTTTAGCAATTGCGTTTAAGAAAACAGTAATAATGATGGAATTAATTCCGCATTTTAAGAAATTAAGGATACTTTAATTCTAAAAGGCGGCATGTTTTGTAGTTCGTTTTAAGTTAGATTTTTATCAAATTGCACGTTTCAACTTAAAATATTGGATATGTGATAGTTGCATGTAAACAATTGTGTCTTCCAGTATTTGGTATAGGTACTATTCTAAATTGTGACTGTAAGATTTATCGAAAATAGAAATTGGTCCTATTCGAATATGAAGTCTTCCCCATAGACTGAATATATAAATTAGCTTTATTTGAGCGTAGTGTTCATCTATATATAGTAAATGTTCATGCATATATGTCGCTAGCTTTGTAATTTAATATATTCGATATCTGGTTATTTTATTACTTATACCCTAATGTTCAAATGTGTCTTATTTGATAAATATTTCAACTTTGGAGATTATATAATGTATGCTGGGCTAGGTATAGGACACAACTATTTCTATTATTTAAGGTGTATTAGGTATTAAAAATAGGTTTATAAACAAGCAAGTTAAGAATAAAAAACTTCTCAAAATTTATCACTTTAAACGTTTTAGTACATATGTATGTCATAAATATAAAAGAGAAAAGCCTACAACTATAAAATTTGTATTATAACATTAGCTTATAGAAACAAAGTGAATAAAAAACGTGACCCACTTTTCTGCCCACCTGTCATATAAGATGAAATTAAAATATCTGAAATATCGTTATTACTTCAATACAGTAAACCTTATAAACATCAGTTTTATTTCAAGTAGATAAATGCGCGTTGGTTCTGCCTAAAGATGCACCAAAAAATTTCTCAGTTAAACTGTATCAGTTTCTGTTGGGTCCTTAAAAGTATTCGTGGATTGGAGTTTTTATGATAGAATACTACACGTTTTGTGTTAATTAGTTCTATATCTTTTACATGAAGGTCTTATTTAATTTGTGCAAGTTGTAAAAGATTTCATGATTATATTTCAGACAATTTTGCGTTTTTAAGGATATATTTAACGGGTTTAGTTTTCACTATTAGTTGATAAATTATAGAAATCAATCTATTATGTATTATAATTTAAAATTTACAATCCAAAGGAAACACAAGGACCCATATTCGTATGCAGTTTGTTCAACATAAATATTTAAAATTTCTCATTTTAGCATACAGATTGGTTTGTAGATCGTACACCTGGTCTTTATGAATCAGCCATAGAAATAAGAACTCAAGATTGTGATTCAGATGATGAAACAGAAGGTAACGCAATTTAAATTCTTAAGGAAATTTTAAATTTCTAATAAACTTTTATTACTAGAATTAGAACAAAAACAACAAAGAGTCACTATTACGGATGCTGAATTTAATGTTTTACATACTTGTATAGTGTTGGATTGTTTGGCCCACTGTGCAATATATGTGGGAGAAAGATTTGATGGTTATATATTTCAAACGTTACATAAAGTTTTATTAAAATTGGGTATGTATTAACAAAAACGAGAAAATTTTCCAAATTAAAAGATTTCTTAATGAAATTCAATAAAACAATTATTTTTTTTAAGCCCATAGTAATTCCATGGTATATAAGGCGGCCAATTTTACATTGGTTAGCATACAAAAAGCTTTAAGATTTAATAAAGCCCTGCAATTAATTGAGAATCATATTGACTATATAACATACCATTTAAATATGTTATTAAGAAAGGTAAAGCTGCAATATTGAAATTTAATTAAGTAATACATTCAAGTTAACTATTTTCTTTTTCTTTAAAGGCACCCGAGAGTAAATCTGCTGTTGATATACTTACCGTAGTTTTACAGTTTTCTTCACGCAATAATCTACCACATTTAGAAATGATTTTTGAAACAATTTATGCCGAATGTTCCAAACAATATGAAACTCATAATGTTATATCTTATTTAAAAGTATTTAATGCATTTTTAAGACATCTAGCCTCCTGGCTAATATCATGTAATTTAGAAATTAAAGATAATCAAAAAATGCTTATCGATGAAGATAATGAAATTACAATAAATAAAGAAGATTTACTAACATCTTGGTTAAATATTTTAAATAGCACGGCATTATTTAATGAAGATATCACTATGAAAGCAACAAATAAAGAATCCGATGAAAATGACGATAATAAAAATGAGGCACTAGATGATGTGGATGATAAAACAGAAGAATTGCCCAGACATATTGTTATGATTAAATCTATATTACAGCAAGTAATAAAATTTTTATCTTCTCAAGAATTACAATTACAAATATTATCATTGGAATGTTTAACTTGTGGTATACCATTATTGCATGATTATGAAAATGAACTATTGCCTTTAGTTCATACAACATGGTCACCGTTAGTAGAGAAATTTCGTCAAAAAAATGCTTTAGTTTTAAATCGTTGTTTCTCTTTGTTGGAAGTTTTAGCCATTAATGCTAAAGATTTTATAACAAAAAGAAGTCTAGAGTAAGTTTTATTAAATTGAAATTTAATTTTCTTTTTATTACAATTGTTTTCTTTTTTTCTCTTATTACAGTGATGTTATACCATTTCTTAAAAATTTTCTACAACAAGCATCATTACATTCGGCTAAAGAAACAATTACTGTGTAAGTATATATGTTAAAGTTTGTGGTTTTTTGTATAAATCTTCTTCATTTATCTTCATCATGTAAAATTTCGTTCATAGACAGCAGATTTGTTTCCGTATACTGTGCGATGTTTCAACAATCTACAAATTCAAAAACTTTTAATTCATTCCCACATTTATCGCAATAACTTATTTTTTTCTCTGAAATTTTCTTCTAACTCTTATATGATTTAAAATACATTTCCACTTAAACTAACTTTTTGTCTCCAAAAGTTTTCACTAACTTTTCCATGACCAAAAAAATAGACATCCATATTGTACAAAAAAATCTTTCATTTTATTTTCAAAAAACAAAAGATTCAAGAAACAAACATTTTTTCTTATAAAGTAAACAAAAAATAAAAGATTTAAGCAACAAACTTCCATTTATACCAAAAATCTTAAATTTTATTTTCAAAAAAATGACGAAAATGCAACAGAATCGCTAAACAAACTTTCTAATTTTACTTTCAGCCAAACTCAAGAATACAAACTTCAACGTAAACTTTTACAAGAATTTCCCAATCTCATAACATGTCTTGATTTGGATGGTAAGCATTTAAATGATATTTCTGAAATAATAGCTTTATATTTATCTAAAGATCAACCTAAAGATTTGCAAACTGAAGCGATTGAATATTTTAAAAAGTTGCGCATTTACAATGGACCCTTAATTTATTTAATTGTTATTAAGAAATCACATTTAAAAATGTTTGAAGATAATGTACGAATAGTTTTGCAATCATTTGAAATTAAGATTAAATAATAAAAACCTGAAAAAATCCCATCATATTTCATTTTACTTTTTATATATGTATAAATATATTTATATTTTTTAAAACTATTTTTGTTTTTTTTTTACTATTTTAAATAATTATCACAGTTGCCAAACAAAGGAAAGAAAATTTTCTTAACAATATTTTTTTTCCATCGCTTCAAAATCATCCATCATATCGTCGTAAATGTTTTCTTCATCTTGGGTTTCTTCAGTCACTTCATGTAGCTGGGACATATCTACACAAACATATCCCTTGTTTTGTTCTTTATGGGGTGATGATTGATTTGTGGGACTTTGCAACAATTGCTGTTGTAGTTTTTTCATACGTTCAACCATATTATATTCCTCCATAGAATCAATGTCTCTTTGACTGGAAGAATGTTGTTTAGTTGGTGTTTGCATTAACTCTTGTTGTAGTCTTTGTATACGATCGGCTATATTATATTCTTCTATGGCATTTATATCAGGTCTGTTAGGTGATTGTAACAGTTGATTTTGTAGATTTTCTATTCTTTTAGCCATATTAAAATCGATTTGACCAGTTTCGTTTTCAGTTTCTAGTTCACAAATATTATTATTTTCATCTATTGCACATTTTTCTGCCGCTGCTGCTTGTTCTGCCATTTGAAACTCTAAATCAGACAATTCATCTTCGTCTAAATCATAATCACGTAAATCTTCAATTTGCATGGAAATGTCTTCTATATCCGGTATATATACATTCTCTAAAAACTGGTAAGGCGGTGTTGGTGGCAGCATAAGAGGCTGATATTGTGGTAAATCAGTTGGATCTGGTGTCTTCACTGGACTGTAAGGATATTGAGCTGTTGGAGTTTTTGTTTCTAATCTAGATTTAATAGCCAGCAAACGTTCTTTTGCTGGTGGAGGAGTTTTAATGGATTCAAATTCTATTGACTTATCCAAAGCTCGTTCTTGTCGCAAACGTTCTAATTGCGCCAATATTCGTTTTCTTTCTTGCCTTTGTTGCCGATTTATTAAATGTTGTCTGGTCGTTAACTCTCGTGTAGTGAGACCTTGTTGTTCTTTGACCTTGGCAGCTCTTAATGCAGCAATTCTATCCATTATAGTTGCATAATCGGGTGGTGGAGGTGTTGGCTTAGGGGTTACAGACTTTGCTGCAGCCAATTGGGCTTGTTGTCTAGCTGCTACTTTTGGATTAAGAAGAGCAGTTCTATTTTTGAGACCTGCAAGTCTACGAGCCTTGGCAACTTCCGCTATGTAATCGGCTGGTAATTCTGGTGGATCTTTGGGACATTCTTTGGGTGATAAAGGCTTATCTGTAGACTTCTTTTTTAACACCAACTTTCGAGTTGCTTTACCCTTATTAGGGACACCCCTTCTTGATATGGGTACTCGAACTTTGGCAGTGTTAGCAATAGCCGCTTGTTGTGCCTTTTCCTTTGCTTTTAATTTTTCTATCAGTTGTGCTCTTTGTATCATTGCTGCAATATCACTTGGATCTTTGGGATGAGGTGGGATAACTACGGGTCCCTGAGGTGTTTTTACCTTAATACCAGGGTGGATACCTTCAAGTGGAGGACTACCTACTTCAACTTCTTCAGCCCGCAAATCTACTGGAGATTTAGATCGAGTAGCACTCATAGGTTTAGCTGTCTCAATTTTAGGTGTCGGTGTTTCCTCAAAATAATACGGTATCGAAATATTGGGAGATTTTATAGGTGTTTCTGTTTTAATTGGCGATTTAGCAAATGATAGAGCACTTAGTTGGAAAAGATCTTCTTCTGGCAACTCTTCCGGAAATTCTAAGGTTGTAGGTGTTGTAAATGATCTTGGACATATTTCAGCTTGCTGTTCATATTGTTTAAGAAATCTGCTTATTATGTCAGAAGTTTGTGGAGGCGGTGTTAGCGGTGGTGTTAGTGGTTCATACTGATCTTCGCTTAACGGATATAGGCTAACATCTTTAAAGCTAGGCTCCTCAAATTCGCCTAGCTCTTCTAGATCTTCCAGACTCTCAAATGCAAAATCTTTAGCTTCTAAAGGTTGAACAATATTATATTTATCTTGCTCAAGGCGAGGACTTACAAAACGAAGGGGAGAATATTTTATATCAGGAGTCTTAATAGGACTTTCTTCAATCGTAGGTGGTACTATCTTTCTTTCGGCCATTATCCTTTGGTATCTAGATTTTGGTGTTTCATATTCAGTTTTTTCAGTTATAGAAGGCGGTTGCTGAATTTGCATTGCACCCTTTAGAGCATCTAAATATGCTACGGATGCTATAGATGGTTGACCTCTTGGCCTTCCGCCTTTTTCTTTCATTTCATTCATTCGAGCTATTGCAGTGGCATAATCTGTAATGGGAGAAGGAGGAGGTGCATTAAGTAGCGCTATTCTGGCGGCTTCGGATTCTTGAGCTTTTCTAATGGCTTCAGCTTTTGCTGCCTCTCTTGCAGCTACTTTTGGATTTAAGGCAGCTGTTCTATTTTTAAGACCGGCCAATATTCTTGCCCTAGCTATTACTTCAGCATAATTTTCGGGTAGAGGAGGAGGTTTAGAATAATCAATTTCAGCCTCTTCTCTAATTTGCTCAATTTGTTCCCCTTTAGAAGGTTTTCCCGGCGTTTTTGCAATCACAGTTTCGCCACGTTTTCTCATTACCAATTTTTTTCTTTTTCCGGGTTTTTTAGGTGGTGGTGCTGTCCATCTAGAAATAGGAACTCGTTCTTTTTTCTTTAGCTTTGCTATTTCTGCTGCAGCCGCTGCTTTGGCTTCTTCCTCGGCACGGATTTCAGCTTCGTTTTGTTCTATCAGCTGTTGAATTTTTCTAGCTCTTCTAACCATAGTTTTATAATCCGTAGGGTCTTTGGGATGAGCTGGCACAACAATGGGACCTTCTGGTGAAGGAACACGATATCTAAGCGGAGATATTGGAGGCAGTGGAGGTGTAGGTGGTTGAGGTGTAGCCATGAATAGCTTAGGTATTGAAACATCTATTGATCTGTCAATTGATTTTTCTGGTGTGCCTATAGTTGTTTGTGGAGTTGTTTCGAGTGCTGGAAAGCTATAATCTAAAAGTTCTACGTCCGTTACATCCTCGGGCAAAGGAATGGGTGGCGGAGGTGTTCTCAACTCTAACAGAAGTCCAGTTGGTACTTCAGGTTTATAGGTATCCATCATGCGTTTGCGCACTTTTTCTATAAGATCTCTTGGTCTAGGACGTTCTATTGGTGTTACTGGTGTAGTATCCAAATAACTTGGCTCTTCAATATCATCCAATTCATCTGCAGCCTCCAATACATCTGAACGATCTTTCGCTGTTACTCGTTTACTCTCATTAATTTCACAAGTTATATTACCTTGAGCATCGGTCGTCGTAGTTGAGTGTGTTGTAAAATGCTGTAGCTTTCCGTCAATAATTTCCGACTCCTCAACGATTTGTTCTTTAATGATGTTATTTCCTTTTCTTGTTACCTGTGTTGTTGATTTTTCGGCCCGCTTTTTGGGTTCTTCCACTGACGGACTTGTAGTTAAAGTTATGGGACTATAATGAATTACCGGAGTTTTAACAGGACTTAAAACTGGGCTAGCTTGAGGAGATTTTCTTTGGGCTAATAATTGTATATATCTTTCTCTAGGGTCTATTCTTGGAGGTGTTACTAAGTACTGATGCTGCAAATCTGAAATTAATTTCTCCATGTTTAAAGCAGCTAATGGTTGTATTGGGCCTTGTTCTGGAGGAGCTAGTTCAGCTTCTAAAGCTTCAAATTCTGCTAAAGATATATCTGGCATTTGAGGAAAATCTTCGGTATCTAATAATTGTTCTTCCAGATCAGCTATTCGTTGTTTTAAAGCCAAATTATCTTGTTTGGATGTAGGCGAAGGACATGTAGGTGGTAGTTCGTATTGCTCCAATGCTTCAAATTCAGCCAATTCTTCAGCATTTATATCAGATATGCGGCGAGAATCTACACGAGGCGTTTTTGATAATCGTTGAGGGCTTTCTTCTTTAGATTGGGGTGTTTCTGGTAGCTGAACTGGACTTCGTGGATATTGGTACTCCTCTAATTGTTTAAGGGCTTCTATATAGGCAATTTGATCCATAGTCGGTTTAATACCACGTTGGCCACGAGGTTTCTTTCGCAATCGCTCTAAACGCACTTTAATTTTTTCATGTTCGGGCAAAGCCTGAAATGCCGCTTCTGCAGCTTCTTTTGACGCCTTTTTTGCTGCAATTTTCGCAGCAATTTTCGGATTCAAGGCAGCTGTTCTATTCTTTAAGCCATGTAATAATCGTGCTCTCGCAACAGCATCTCTATATTCCTGCGACAATGGTGGCGGTTCAGCGGGACATTCCATTTCTTCTTCCTCATGTGGTTGAATTTCAATTACTTTCTTCTCTGGGATAGGCTGTGGTATACGTTTCCTCAAGACAAGCTTTTTTCTTGGCTTAGCACTAACCTTTTTAGGTGGTGGTCCTACCCATCTAGATATTGGAACTCGTCCTTTTTTGACTGGTTGAGCTACAGGTGGAGGAGCTTTTGCGGCTTCTTCTGCCTCTTCTCGTTTCTTTAACTTATATATAGCTTGTGCTCTTCTTATCATAGCTGCGTAATCCTTAGGATCTGTAGGATGTGGTGGAATGACAATTGGACATTCCGGTGTTACTATTTTTTGTATATTCTCTTCTACTTCATCTAATGGACATGGGGTTAATATTTTTTTGGGGATTGACATTGGTGTAGGTGGAGAAGGTGTAACGGGGGTAGCAGGTCTTATTTCACCCCAAGCCATAGGCAGAGAAACACGTGGTGATCTGTATTTTGCGGGTGGACTCTGTGGGGGAGTTTTGAAAAACGATGGTATACTTAATTCATACAAATCTTCATCTGGTAATTCTTCTGGCATTTGAATCATTTCTGGTTCTATAGCAGTTTCAAGTTCTTTATGTTCCTTTAATTTCTGTAGCACTTGAGATCTTACCCTTCTTATAAGATCTGAAGGTCTAGGCGGGGGTGTTATAGGCTGGTCTAAAGAAATGTTGGCTAAACTAGGTTCCGGTTCATATTCAAGTTCATCGAATGGCATGTCATCGAGGTCCCTTAACTGCCTAACAGTAGCAATACGTTGCATAGGTGTTCCATCAATATCAACTAACCAATCTTTTTTAGGTGCTATCGATATTGTAGGACTTTCTTCCATATATTGATCCGGACCAACATATGTTTTCCCACTTGGGGTCATAAGTCGAATGGGACTGTAAGCGAGTTCTGTTGGTGATTGTTCAATCTCCGACGCAAATGTGGGAGTACGTTTTTCTTGAGCTTCTTTTAATCTCTTAAACCTTTCTTTTAAATTTATAGGAGACGTTTCAAGCATTAATTGCGATGAATTTAATACTATATTTTCAGCGGGAACATTGAAATCTTGCATTTCATTGTAGTATATGCAAGGTTTGGCATCAGATGATTTTATTGATTCATCGCCTAAAATAGATTGTTCTTGAATAATTCCAGTATCACCCACTATTTGCGTTGCTGGTACCTTTGAAGATAGCTGAATATTGGATTTTTGTTGTGTTGCAGGCGAAATAAATAATTGTCTACCTCTATGGCGTTCAACTCTTTTGGGTGTTTGATAGTCATATAATTTTTGTGCTTCTGCTTCTAGGACTTCAAATTCATCCAAAGACAAATCTTCCCCTAGTTCGGCTTCAAGTTTTTCAAATTCGTCCAAAGACAAATTTTCCCCTAGTTCGGCTTCGAGTTTTTCAAATTCTTCCAACGATTGATCAATAGGAACACAAAATGGAGCTTTACCTGGCTTTGCGTCTACAAATCGTTTATCAGTTACTGATGATGGGATTGGACTGCGCGATCGAACTCTAAATGAAGCTGGAATTTTACTTATTTGAGCTAGAGGAGTTCTTGGAGAACTTGGAGATGGTTGACGTAAAACTTGCTCTATTGGTGGCATATTAGCCCGAATGGCTGCTATAGTTCCTAAAACATCGGCAGAAGGTTCAATTCGTCGTATTTTTGCAGGAACTTTTCGTAGTTTTTCCATTCTATTCTTAATTTTCTCATGTTCTGTTAAAGCGTCAAAAGCAGCCTTTTCAGCTTCTTCTGCTGCCTTTTTCGCAGCCAATTTTGCAGCAATTTTGGGATTTAGAGCAGCAGTTCTGTTCTTTAACCCATGTATTAATCTTGCTCTTGCAACAGCATCTCTATATTCCTGAGATAATGGTGGTGGTTCCGATGGACACTCTTTAATTCCATCGTCCTCTTCTGATTGTAGAACAATCTCTTGTTTCGGTGAAATCTTAGGAACTCGTTTCTTAAGAACGAGTCTTTTACGAGCTGGTTTTTTTGTGATTTTTATTGGTGGAGCAACCCAACGAGATATTGGAACTCGTCCTTTTTTTCCTGTAATTTTCGGAGGTTGTATTGAGATTTTTTCCAGTTTTTCTTCTTCTTGCTTTTTATATTTTTGAATAGCTTGAGCACGTTTTACCATTGCTATATAATCTTTGGGATCTTTGGGATGTGGTGGTATACAAATGGTTCCTTCTGGGGTTTTGACCTTTGCAGGAGTACTTACTGACTTGGGTGGTGGTGTAGCAGCCCTTGGCGTTGGTACTCGTGGTGGTGTAGGAACACATTGAGGAGGAGTTGGCATCGCAGTTTCGCCCCAAGCATACATTCGCTTATCCTTTTCTATTGGTGTGTATACTTTCACTGGTGACGAAGCTTTAGGTGTAGTTTTCACGAATTCCGGTGATTCTATATCAAACAAGTCCTCATCGGTTAAATCTTCAGGGAAATACAGTTGTTCTGGAGACGTAGGTAGAGGGCTTTGTGATATGTTTGGCAAAGCAAAATTAAGTTTTTGCTGAACTTTTAAGCGAATTCTATCAATTATTTCAGCTGGTGTAGGTATAGTAGGATCCATTGGTGGGGGAATATCAGATGAATCCAGGAAATCTGGGGGTTCAACATCAGCCAAATCTTCGGCATAGGCTTCTTCCTCTCCAGTCAAGCCTTTACCTTCTTGTATATGACACGTTACATTTCCAAATTCATCTGTTTTTGTTGTAACTTGCCTTGTTGTTGTATGAACTTCACCATTTTCAATAGTTGAAGTCTCAATTACTTCTTCTCTTATAGTTTCTGCTCCACCATTCGGACCTACTTTTGTAATAACTTTTTCACGTCTATTTTCTTCTGTTCTTGGGCTTGAAGGACTTGAAAGTTGGATGGGTATGTATTGCGAAACCTCCACTTGTGGTGATTCAATACTATGGTCGGGACTTTGGGAATGATAATGTATTGGAGTTTGAAATGATATAGCTGCTTGTGCTTCTTCTGCTGCTTTTATCGTTTCAGCAGTACGTCTAGCTGTTTGCTCTTGTAAATGTTGCAATCTCTTAAGACCTTCATGTGCTTTTAATGGAGAAAATTGCATAAAATCTCCATTCCTAAATGAAGCTTCTTCAACTATTGGAGACATTACGTCAAGTTCTTTCCAACCCTTTTTCCTTTGTGTTTTTCTGGTAGGAATTAAGACACGACCAAAATCACTGGTAAAAACTCTTTCTGATTCTTTTACACGCCTATCTGCCCTCAATCTGCCGGTTGGTCGCCATTTGCGCTGCTTTGGCTTAGGTATTGGTAGACTAGCCCTTATTGCTTCTAATGTACCTAAAGCTTCAATAGAAGGTCGGGGCAAAACCCCACCTACTTTCTTACGCATACTTTCCATTTTTTTCCTCATTCTTTCCACAGGTGGTAATGCTTCTATTGCTGCTAATTCCGCTTCTATGGCAGCTTTACGTTCTGCAATTCTTGCTGCTCTTTCGGGGTTTAATAATGCTGATCTACTTTTAATGCCAGCTAAAGATCTTGCTCTTGCTACTGCTTTGGCATCAGAAGGTGAATATTCTCCGGGTGGGTAAACTTTTGCTGGTTTTTCATCTTTCTTTTTCTTTTGTGCTGGAGCTTTCTTCTTTGGAGGAGGTGCACGTTTAGGTATAGTTGATTTGATTTCACGTTTTCTCTGCTTTCCTTCCTCTGGCGGTAAAGGATGCAATAAAGCTTCCTTTTCCTTTTTCTTTTGAATTGCTTGAGCTCGTTTTACCATAGCTATATAATCTTTAGGATCCTTGGGATGGGGAGGAATAACTACTGGAGCTTCAGGCGTTGTTGGTTTTTTTTCAATTGGTTTTACTGGTGTATGTTCTTTTGGTAGAGGAGTCTTTGGTTTAGGTGGTGGTGTGCTGGTAAACATATTTGGTAATGATGTATCTAATTTAATCTCTTCTTCATCGCCTGTTTCGATCTCCCCAGTTTTTGCAGGTGAAAATATATTTTTAAATCTGTCTACTACAGCATTTACCATTGAAGTCAAAAAACCTGGTTGTTTTTCTTCTTCAATAATCTGTTTTGAAGGTACATTATATTCCTCTTCTTCTGTTGTTATTTCCAAAGAATAATCTGGTTCTAATGCTAAATCAATATTTGAAATTGACAAATCACATAAGTCAGGAGATGAAACATCTTGCAAACCATATTCATCAAAAGATATATCCTCATTAAAATCAGGCATTGAAATTTCTCCTAAAGAAATATCATCTCCAACTACAAAGACAGCATCTTCCAAGGCTTCAGCAGAGAAAGCGTATTCGGGTATATCGTGCACATTAAAATCAGGCATATCAATGTTAGATAAAAAGGCATCATCAAAACCAGAAGGACATACTTGTGCTGGGGAACGAGAACGTTTAGGTGTAGTTACCTTGGGAGTTGATCTAGGCGATGCCTGCGAAGTTCCTTGCCTAGATGGAGATCTGGAAAATGCTTGTTCTAATGTAGGTGTTCTCTGAACCACATCATACTGTAGACCCGAGTCCTCTTCAGTGTCATATACTGATTTTGGATCGCTTTTCATCAACCCAACTTGAGCTGCAGCAGCTGCCATTGCTTCACGATTTTCCAATAAATTTTGATATCGAAGAATTGAAGGTATTTCATAAACTGGATCATGTTTGTTTGAATCAACTACTAAAGGAGATTGAAAAAGTTTTTGCTGCAAAGTATCAATGCGTGTTTGAAAATCTTTATGAATATCATCTGCAATCGGGCCTTGTTCGTGCATTTCTACACCATAAAGTTGTTCTAAAGCTTCAAATTCATCCAGTTCTTCCTGTTCTACAGGACATGCCGCTCCTCTACTACGTTCTGAGGATGGAGGTGTTTGCAATAGTTGTTGTTGTAATAAATTAATTCGATTTTGTAAATGAGTTAGATTTTCTTGCGTTGGTGTATAATGATCGGTCTTAGTTACACCATAAAGTTCTTCCAATGCTTCGTATTCATCTAATTCGTCTAGATCATCATGGGTAGTGGAAGTTAACGATTTAAGTTTACGATCCTCCACAACAGATTTTGCTGCGTCCGTTTTTGATCGGATTGCAGCTACGCGTTCCATAATATTTTTAAAAGTAGGTAATTGAGGACTTTTTGGTTTTAATGATATTAAAGGTGATTTTTTTACATCAGGTGCTGGCGTTACTGTAGGAGTTTTTGATTTTGGTAGTAACTTGGGATTTTTGGTTTTTAAACCAGCTAGTTTTCTCGTTCGTAATATAGCAGCTGCCCATTCGTCTGGTACATAATCGGGCGGATGTTGTACCGTTTCTGCAATTTGTTTTGGCTTTTTTCTAACTAACACCGATTTTTGAGATTTATCGATTTTAGTTGGTTTTACGGCTTTAACTGGAGGTTTTAATTTAGATAAAATCTTTTTAGTGGTTTTTGGAGGAACTTTAGGTGCTTTTGCTTCTTCAATTGCTTTAAGTCGGGCAATAGCTTGTGCTCGTCTTATTATTGCCACCACATCTTTCGGATCTTTAGGAGGTGGGGGAATAACATGTGGATCTTCCGGCAAAGGAGGTATTTTATACGGACATAGGGAAGGTTCCGGTTTAGTCTCACCAATAACCGCTGCCATACGTCTGCGCACATCATCAATTTCTACCATTTGTGCGGCTTGACTTCCTGCTGATGTTCCAATATGTGCAGCCATGCGCTTACGTAAATCATCAAGTTCAATTACTTCTGCAACTTCAGCTCTAAACGACTCTAACTTTTCAGCAGCAGTAGGTACAGCAGACTGCGGAGGTGGTGGAGGTGTTGCCATTATACATCGGACCTCATCAAAAGAGTTATTTTCCGGAACATCATAGTATGAAGGTTCTTCATATGCATCTAAAAATTCCCCAGGCAAATCATCTATAGCAAATGATTGTCTTAAATATTGAGGATCATTTTCATCATTACCAACACCTAAAGGCATGCATATCATTCTGCTATTTTCATCTCCTCCGTAATTACGAAAATACATTTCAGACATACTAGTTTGAGGTTCATCACATTTTTGCAATCTTAACGCAATACGATTGGGTGATCTTTCGGGAATATAACGATTTTTTGTAAAAATATTTTCCGATTTTTG
This sequence comes from Chrysomya rufifacies, assembly GCA_014858695.1. NCBI lineage: Eukaryota > Metazoa > Arthropoda > Insecta > Diptera > Calliphoridae > Chrysomya > Chrysomya rufifacies. The sequence goes on along the minus strand of JACGTJ010001001.1, from coordinate 2,259 downwards.
TTGTTTGGATTGTGCACGATCTAATGAACGACTTCTTACACGACTGAAATTATTATATACATTTTAAATCGATACAAAAAGGGATTGTAGCTTATGAATATACCTCATGTTGTTAAAGAGACTACAATTACAATCTCATTTAGATGGATAATTGAAAAGATGATTTTTTTTTAAATATATATTAAAAAAAGCAGAAAAACAGTTTTAACGCAAAATTTTGTCAATTGAATCGAAATATTAAAGTTTTCAATATAATATTTTTTTTAAATTTTGAATTTTGTATATTATCAATTTAATTTTGAAGAAATTAATTATATTTGATTTAAATTTGATTAGAATTGTATAGTTAATTATGTTGAAAATATTTTAAATTTTATTATTTCAGTTACATAAAAGTAATATGATGCTCATGTATGCCTGAATAGGTTAACCAATTAGCTATTTGATGGGCCAGTTTAGTAAGGAATACAATTTAAATGGAATCATAAGCAAGTCTTATAAGGACAATGTTGTGTTTAAGGAAATAAGTGAACTAATAGAATCACTACAAGGCACTTTATTTAAATGCATTAAAGAAAGTGGTCTGGGGGTAAATTTGTCATAGACCAATTCGAAATTATTTACAAGGAAAAACAAAATTAAAGGTATCACGCTTGAATTTTCAAAGAAAGTAAAATAGCTTGGTGTGAAAAAGTTTTTGGAATGTCATTGACTATTTCCGCAATTTTACGTTTTAAAGTTATATGCTATAATTTAAACTGGAAGTTGTATAGTAATGAGTGGTTATATTCACGAAAAACGTTCAGAAAATAACTGAATTTAGTTCAGGGGACTGATTGCTTATTACCAAGTTTGAATTTTTACAGAACATTTAAAACTAGGTTTCCATTTAGATAGTAATAAGCGACTGATTATGCTGATAAGGCCGATGAATGTTCAGTACAGGAATCCTTGTCCTCGAACGAAGCAGTGGCATATAACTGGAGCCTCTGGGTGTTGTGGTCAACAAAAGAGATAAGTAATCATTTGCCAAAATTGCAACCAGATGATTATACTCATAAGGCGATGAATGTTCAATACAGCAATCGTCCTTGAACAAAGCAGTGGCATATAATTGAAGCCTCTGGGTGTTGTGACCAATAAAAAATATAAGAGATCATTTACCAAAATTGCAACCAGATGGTTTACAATTGACACCTCTAGAATATCAAGAACTCTTTGGCTTCTTAGGTAACGTAAATGAACTCACGTAAATGAACCCTGTTGTTTTTGAATAGGGTATTAATAAGTCATTTCACGGGTCAGTGTGTGCTCGGATACATGACATAATTTAGAAAGGAGCTGCTTGGATAAAAAAACGGTGCAGCAACTTGATGAGTTTGTTCCGCTTAACAAGGAGGCAAAGTATAATGTCTTAGCAGTTACAGTGTATATAATGCAGACGTTTTCTAGAGATTTGTCAAAAGTACATGACGTATTCTAATATTCGTATTTCACCACGACTTATTTATTTATTTAACAAAAATTACCTAAAAATTAGGTAAATTGTTAGTGAAAACATAAGTTACTATCTTTTATAACACCTTCGCAATTCAAAGTCAAGATTTAGGAGCAAGTGCTATATCTGTATGTGTGGTATTTATTAGATAAACAAAAACAGTTTTTTTTTTTTAAGTTTTTTAATAACTCTCATTAAACGATGTGAAAAATACAAAAAACCAAACATACTATCCAAGTCCGTAGTACCTGTAGAGACAGTCGAAACATTTGGAAATAATTAAAGTTAACGTTTTTTTTGTTGAAATATCTAGATCATTTATGAATTAATTCTGACGAATTTCAACAGTAAAATTCTCGCAACCCTAAGGTATGATTTAATATACATATTGTATAACTTCATAAACGACATACCAAACGAAGGACGGACTGCATATTTCGATTTTTTGGACCCATGTTTCAGAATATATATACTTTATGGCGCCTCAGGTGAAAAATCTAGAAATTACAAACGAAATGACAAATTTGTATAGCCTACCACTATAAATGAATGTTACAAAAACGGGTTAGGTTAGTTTTTATAAAACGAACGAAATTTATATGGAAAAAAGTAAATGAATCAAATTTTGTTTTTGTTTTCCATACAAATTTTTCAAATGATATTGTCGTTTCTTTTTTAACAAGTAAGAATATTATATTCGCCTTGGCCGAATCTTTGATACCCACTATCAAAAGAAGTTAACTAAAATGCTGAAGTGGGCA
>JACGTJ010000999.1:29697-41815 GCA_014858695.1 Chrysomya rufifacies | reverse complement strand
GATTGACTTAGAATCTTATCAGGACCCAGAATATATATACATGTTGGGGTCTTAGACGAATATTTTAACATGTTACAAACGGAATGACAAACCCAATCATTTTTTGATAGTGGGTATAAAAAAAACATAAAATTGATAAAGTTATCATTCCAATTTCCATTTCTATAGAAAAAAACCCGAAAATTGCTTATGTCTCTGATCAATGAAGATATAAAGCAAAACTAATCAAAACTTCTGATCACCTAAATTTCACCACAAATATCGATTTGTATATAAAACATTTAAAATTACTTGTATCTTGGTTAAATGCAGTGATAAAGCTAGAAATTTGCTTCATCACAATGTTTAATTGTTATAAAACATAAAATTACTAATACGTCGGTTAAATCAAGAGACAGAGCAAAAGTAGTTAAAACCAGTGATCACTCAAATTTGATTAACTAAAGAGATAGAGCAAACAAATGAGGTGTCAAATATCTAACCAAATTCGATTTTTATATGAAAAGCATAACATTATTTATATTGCGTTTAAATAAAGAGAGAAGAAATAGTTAAAATCTAAAGATATAGAGGAAACATATTTATTACAGCTTGGAAGTTATAGAGAAAAATTTGATTTCTTTTCATGCAAAATTTGATTCAGGGAATTGTTGGAACGAGATGACCTTCAAAAAGGTGTTAATTCACTTTTCTGAAAGTCTCTTTTTTTATGTCGCAAACTTGTTCATATCGAGACTAGACTTCCCACACTTTTTCATTTTTAGTACAGTTAAGCATGTTTATGATCATGTTCATGTTCGTCAGAAATGGACTTGAAATATTTATGCAAAATTAACTTGTAAAAAAAATTTACATTTGAATCATTTGAAAGTTGTGAAAAATCACAACTCAAAAAATCCATTTAAATAATGATTAATTCAAATAAAATTTTCTCAGATATGAAGAAAAGAAATTCCCCAGGATTTGGGACTAAAAATAACTTAATTCCGGATTTGCCGTCCCGAGATAAAAAATCCAAATACTATCGGTTAAGATTGTTTATTATTGCTGTAAATGGATATATTTTCGTGGCTATCGCAAAAAAGGGCTCAAGACTCAAACGATTGAGAAAATTTATTGAAAAACGTTTTAAAGATTGAACTATAATTTGCATTTAATTGGATTAACTGAATTTAAATCTATTTACATTTTAAAGCAATTACCTTTGTAAAATGCTACAACAATTCGTTATATTTGTAAAGATTCTAAAAACTTAACAACATGTACAATTTAATGCAACAAAATACATACAAATAAGTTTTTTTTTAAGTTTTGTTCCTTCTCTAAAACTTTTTCTTACAATGCAGTTCGATCCAAAAACAAGTTGAGCAGAATGAGATTTATAACAAAATTTTCAATGATCCAACACCTACTGTGCAAGCATTGCCTATGATAAGAGATATTATTAAAAGTATTGCATACCTTAGGGCTGTTGTTTTTAATATAAGCAACTTATTACAACATCGCTCATACGCACTGTGCGTTTATATAGCACTGAAAGGGAGGGAATATTATTTATTAACAAAATGTTTTTATACATATTTATTTCGTTAGTCAGAAAATTTATGTATTTTCTTGTGTAAAATTCATAAAATTCCTTAATAACAGACTCTCCAATATTTATGCATTTACATTGCAAAATAAGTAGAAAGTTTATTGTATTTAGTATTTCATTAGTTTTGCCAAGTACTTTTTAGTTGTTTCAACAAACAGTGTGCAAAATATATACAACTACAAAAGTTACAAAATAAATTATTTAGAAAAATACAAATTTTAATTTTGCATAATTATGAATGAATAAAAATTTCACTTAGAAATGTTTAAAATTAAATAATTTTTGGGAATTTAAAAATTTTATGTGTACTACTTATTCTGGTTAATACTGTTTACTTTGAAACGTTTCGTGAAAATGTTAACTAATTTTAATTAATGTCTAAAGTTTGTGAAAAAAGACCACTTCGATTTTTTTCTCATTTACTTTTATACACTACAGATTGTTTTGTTTTATGGCAAAATTATGAAATACTTTAACTTGAATCTACTTTCAAAGATATGATTTTATGTACATAAGTTTGTGCAATCTAAATATTTATGTAATTCCATTGAAATAAATAAAAGAAATTAAATAAACATCTTCGAAGTTTTAGAATTTTTTCTTTTTTTTCGTGATTTTTAGTTTATAATTTGAATATATATGGTCCCTTCTTTCATAGGGCATTAACAAAATATATATGCTTAGGTTTCAATAATCGGTAATTGTTTAAGATGAGCTGTAGATTAGATTACGGCATACGTTTCTAGTGCCAAGCTACATCTTTAGGCCGGATTGTTATAATACAAATCTGACAGTCGCTTCATGGATAGTTCCTCTGCCATCGAATCTATATATCTCAGCCGTTGACGCACCATAATTACATTTCCCAGCAGGCTTTGCGTACATTCCGATTGCTATAATACAAATCTGACAGCCGCTTCATGGATAGTTCCTCTGCCATCGATACTATATATCTCTGCCGTTGACGCACCATAATTATATTTTCCAGCAGGCTTTGCGTATAATCCGAAGATGTTTGTAAAACCAGTTATGATGCATGACAGCAGCTCCTTCTAACTTAGGATGCCACAAAAGTCATTGCCAGGGAAATACGTGAGAATAGATCAGAATGCTTGAGCAGTTCAATCAACAGCCAAATTTCCGAATAATTTGCATAGTCACCAATAAAACACGATCGTCAATTTAAACACGATTGTATTTTCAGTGGTAACACATAAAGGGTTGAATTTGAAAATTACAAAAATCGTTAATCGATTATCAACACAGATGGGGTAAATTAGAATCATGGTCTGGCCAGGTCCCAAAAGAAAATGCTGATTTATTATGTTTTTTCGTATAACTATATAAGAAAGATGAAAATGTAAATTTTACGTAATTCTCGCGATCTGTTCGAATTTAAATTGTTTTATTTGATTCGTAATATGTCAATTGTGGACACTAGGTTTATCTTTATTTATACGTATTGATACTTAGCAAAGATATTAAGCATCAAAGTTAAATTTAGTATGGTCAGATCTAATTGGTAATCTTAGGATTAACTTAATTTGACCATATCATATGATATGGTCATATGTCCTTATCCATCATATTTGTTTGTTGTGTTAATTTCCTATACCTCAGAGATACTAGTTTGAAATTCATAGTTTTCTATTTAAAAATCATTGCAAATACATTCATGACTTCACAGGATTACAAACTTGAAATCATTTTAGTGAAGTTATTACTATCTAACCATTGCTCCACATCATTTGATATAGAAATAAGTCATAACTTTGCATTGTTTTAAAACATAATGTTTACAATCTGACAACGAAAGCGTTGGAATTAACGAAACCCTGTAAGTTTGTATTGTAATCAAAATAGTTTATTGTTTCTTTTCTCTCAATTTTGCATTTATTATAGAATTTGTATTTATAAGTTAATGTCTTCATTCATTTTATAATATTGTTTAAATGTTTCGTTAGTGTTACTAACGTTATTCTTGTAACATTATGGAAAATGTACAATTCGGTGGTGGTGTAAAAAGTTTTTTTTTTATTTTTTCATTTAAACACGCCTCATTCAAACATTCAGTTTTATATTTATTTCTTATTTTTGTTTGTTTTTTTTTTTTATTTCTCAGTACTTTTATGTTGTGGGAGGGATTTTGTATTTTTATGTTTTACATACTAAAGTAAATTTCTTGTATATATTTACAAATAACATGAATTATAGTTATACTAAATGGAATTTAGAAGGTGTGTTCTTATGATAGATATTTACAAGAAGAAAGAAAACAAAAACAATAAAATATAAGGAATTATATACTAATTTTGGGGCTTTAATTGCAATAAATTCTTATAAATATTTGAAATGTTATCAAAATCGTGGAAAGTTTGTCTGTAATAAATATATAAGTCAGACATATATAGACTATTTAGCGTATTATTAGTTTAGTTTTTTACGAAAAGATTAACGATTTTTTTATAATTTCATTAAATCATAAATCCTTTTTTATATAAAATGTAAAATCCTTTAAATTTAAACAATTTAGCAGCGCATATTTCTTCAAGTTTTTCTTAAATGTATTCAATACATGAACACATTCCTGGATGTTCATTAGATAAACATTCAAGAAAAATCAACACTTTCTTGATGGACTCTTATCCAGCAAGAAAGTGTTGATTTCGATTTGGTTAGATAGAAGTACTTAGTTGTGGAAAAATTACAAAGGTAGAGGTAAAAATATTTACATTAGTACTTCTTAAACCTTCATTGTTAGAAATAACTTTTCAATTAAAACTTTCTCACTAGATTTGAGGTTTAGATTTTATTTATTTCAAGATATATATATATAAATCTTTACTTAGGTTAGTTAATCAAATTTTGTGAGAAATTTAAGAAAATTCGTTACAAAGTATTATTGTAGTCTATAACTTCAACTGGATTCCATATCAGTTCAAGAAAGGTTTTCATAACATATAATTAATCTGTAAACCTAAACTAATTGCATACCAAATTCCTTTAAATGATGAGATTTAATACAATTTATTACTTTAGTACTGGAATGAAATCGACTGAATATATTTGTGATAGCTACCTTAATGGGGTGCTATGCTCAATAGTACGTTTTATATAAAATCGGCGCAGATTAGTTATGGACTAAATATGGAGCCTTTTGATTTCTGTATTTAACTACTCAAGCATCAAACTACTTCCGATCAAAGGCATTGTATAGCTAGTTAGAGTTAGGTAGCATCGCTGTCAAAAATACTAACTGGTTTTGTGGACATCTCAGGATAACATGCTAAAACATGTCTGTAATCGTGGACAGTAAACGGCGGAGATACATGTAAAATCTACGGAGGAGAAACTATAGATGAAGTAGGTGTCTGATACATAAACTTGTTATACAAATACTGTAGGTGCGGCGAGCAGGTTTGGCAACAGAATCTGATGCCAAAGTCTAATTCAGTGGTTATTTTAAATAATGAAATCGATTAATGAAACCCAAACAAATTAAAATCAAACTGATAAATGGTGAATATTTGTTATGGCCCTGTGCTCGCTATAGGAATGATAGGATTCAGAGAACTTACTAATACCTATATAAATGAGCATTTGAAAGTTTTACTAATATAATTCAGCGATTTGTTTGATTACTTGGAAATTGAAAGATCATGTTAGTATTTGTCATTCCGTTTGTAACATGTTAAAATATTCATTCAGGTTCCCAATATGTATATATATATGTGTGTCTGTGCATCTGCTGAAAGCATGAGCAGAGAAATTTTGAAGCTAAATTTTTTTACAAAAATTTTGTCTTATATAAGATTGGGTATCAAAAATAAATAGAATCGTTTTATAAATAAAGAAGATATGGATCAAAAACTCATAAAAGTAGATGTTTATAACAGTTAAGGCATTAAATGTTATAAACATGAAATAGAAGAATGTACAAAGATACAAATTTATAAATAAACAAGATATGGATCAAAAAATCGTAAACGTAGACGATTTAGAAGCATTTTAAGGCATTAAATGTTATAAACATGAAATAGAAAACGTACAAAGATGAAAATTTAGATGAATTACTGCATGGTAATAAGAAATTTGGCCACAAAAGTTTAAGGTGTCCTTCTACCTTTTCCGCCTTCCACTTTTCACTATTCATATTAGGTTTTATTAGAATTATATGGAATTTTGTACAATATTTGGGGAATATGTTCGATATTGTACGAACAGAAAATGGGCATGATTGATGCCCACTTTTATTTTCTATATTATATATGACTTGTTGATGGTGGGTATCATAGATTCGACTTGTTTTTATCTTTATTGAACATGATTAAATAAAAAGTACAACAAAACTTTGAAAGGTAATTACCAAATAGGTGAATCACTGCAATGATAACCAAGAGCTGAGTATTCGCCATTTTTCACCCACTACAACTGCATACTTACAATGACTACCTAAATTTCCGCTCTAAATAATGATTTGTAAGAATTAGGGCCGCTTAATAAAATCCAAAAGCATTAAATATTTTTTTGAACTAAAATAAAACACAGTTTTTTATTAAATTTGACATTAATTTTTTTTATTTATTACGTTTTTTTTTTGTAATCCGATTTAATAAAATTAATTGATTTATAATTCTTATCAATAAATTGTATTTTTTTTTTGTTTTGTTTGTTTTTGTATTAAATTTATTTTATAATATATTACTATTAATAATAATATTTAAATTTAGTAGAGAAATTTAGTTAATTATTTATTTATTAATAAGACTGATAAAGAGAGATAAAAAGTTAAGAGAGAGAGAGAGAGTATAAAGGAGTGTAAGGGAGATGGGGTAGCAAAAAATTAAAACACTAATAATACTTATTAACTAATTAATTAATCGGATAATTGCATGAAAGTATTGAATTTAAATTTATTTTGTTTTTCATTTTCATTTTGTTAATTATTTTGATAATACATATTTAATTACATATATAAATACAAATGTAAATTTACAAGTGTATATTTATGGTTGTTTGTTTGTTTGTATGTATGAGTGTAATAGTTAAAGTTTTTCTGTTTTTAGTTGAAATAATTAAAATTTAAAATTTTATTTAAAAATAAGAAATTAACGAAAAAATAAACAAAATTTATTGTTAAAAAGGCATTAAATACCAAAAAAAAAGAGAAAAATTTATAAAAGAATTTTTAACAAACGTTGTTTTTGTAAGGAAATTTTTAGTTAGTTTAATGATATTTTATAATTTTAGGCTAAAATATAACTTAATTAAAACTTAAAAACAAATAAGGCAAGATTTAATTATGACTAAAATGATAATAAGAAAAACTATAATTGTAATTATTTTATTTATTTTTTTTTGTATAATTTTGTTTTTTCTTAAAAAAAAATTTAAATTTAAAAAATAAAATTCAAATGCCATCTTTGGTTGCTTAATTATTTGCTAATTTAAATGTATGTGTGTGTGTGTGTATTTTATTATTATTTACTACATTTTGAAATTAATAAATAATTAAATTTTTATTATTATAATAAATTTTAATATGCTTTTAAGCATTTTTTTTAACTGGGAATTCTTTTTGTCAATTAAACAATTACGTTTATATTTTTAGTTTTATTTTTTTTTTTAGATTTTTATTAACATAATTTTTAGATTATTTGTCTCACATGTGTATGTGTGTGTATGTGTTTTTATTTTATTACCTTAAAACTATCAAACTTGTTTTACAAAAAGTTTGTCAACAAGTTGTAATTATCGTATTACTAATAATTTTATTTTAAATACTAAAAAATTGGCTGGATTTTTTTGTTTGTTTTTTTTTTTTGTTATTTTCTCAAAAAACAAAACTTAAAAAAATAATAATAATTATAATTTTAATTTAAAATATATATTTTGATATGATTTTAATTTATTTTTTTTTTAGAATTTCGAAAAAAACACGGTTTTTTATTTTAAAAACAATATTGCCTTGTTAATTTTGTTGTTGTTGTTGTCATTTTAATCACGTTCATCGTATTTATGTACAAATGAATTGAGTCCAGTTAGTTGAGAACATTGATTGGTATCATAGAGTGACATTTTGAGACGTTTACATTTGGCTCTACGATTTTTGAACCAGAATTGTACGTTTTTACTTTCCAAGCGTGGAAACTTTTGTCTGTAAATTAGAAAAACAAAAAATATTTGTATTAGTATTTTTTATATAAAGCAAAATGTTTGTATCTCAGTTATTCCTAAACGTTTAAAATGTTGTTAATGAAATTTCAGGCATAGATAATATCACTCTCGTAGATTAATATGGGCTATGTCGGATAATGATTGCTAGTGTTTTTAGTACAGTATTTTAAAGCTTAAACATTTGCTTTCTTTTAATATTATGCAGTGAAACTGATTGTATAAAAAGCTTTTTGATATATATATGTAGTTGTTTAATATGAAAATATGAGACATGTTACATCGTTATCACTCGTGTTTTAAGCATTATTTTACAAAGCTTTTTTATTTCTAAAAGCTTTCATGTTTTGATAATAAAATAAAAGCTTTTAATGTAGAATACAATGATATAATATAGAGGTAAAAGCTATATAAATAGAAAGTTTATTTTTATAAATAAAATTTTCTACAGTATAATAACAAAGGTTTAAAGCTTTTTTCTATAAACCAAACTTAAAAGCTAACAAATTAAAAAGTTGTTTCTAAAAAAGCTAGTGTACAATAATGTAATTAAGAGGTGATTTAAAGATTTGTATAAAAAGTTGCAATAATATTTGTTTGATATAAATCTGATTTATTATCGCTTATCTTTAATCTTTCATTTTCAAAAAAATATTTTAAAAACACTAAATTTCAAGTTGAAAGCTTGCAAATACTTAAAGAACAAAAAAACACTCACCTATAGGGCATTGTGTTCAAATCTTCGGTGTATTTCAAAATCAAACTATGCGATGGATGTGTATTCATGGCAAACCATTGCTCCAATTTTGGCACCTCAGTAACGGGATCTATAAATGTACGATTTCTTTTACGTCTCTCCTCATTCGAAATACTGGACAAATTGAGGCCACCACCACCCATTAATGGATTTGGTTGCATACCAGCAGCAGCTGCTGCTGCGGCGGCATGATGAGCGGCAGCAGCAGCATGTGGATGAGCAGCAGCCGCTGCAGCTTGACCAAAACCAGGCATATAATGGCTCATATACATAAACGATTGTTGGAACATACTATTTGGCACCATGGGAAAAGGTAAATCTTTACGTTGAGCTGCTACCATTGGATTGCTCATATCGGGTGAGGGTGAACGAAAATCCTCCAAATGACTGGTATCATTTTCATCGTCATCATCATCCATATCGAGATCTTCATCGTCTTCTTTAGATGAGGCATTTTTGGGAGAAGATGGTCGCGAATGTGTTAGATCATTGGCTGCTTGATTGTTATTCAAAGAATTGGAAGAGTTATTATTGGTTTCATTTTCCTGCAGCGTTTGTTGTTGTTCGCCATCGTTGTTGGCATTTTCGGTGGCATCTGTTTCATCATCATTATTTTTATTTTTATCTTGGCTAAATTTATCTCTATCTTCAAAACTATGTGAAAGATTGCGTTCATTTTGTGAATCATTTAATGCTGTATTCTTTTCACCCGAACTATTATCATCTAACAGAGAGCTTTTGTTGTGCAAATCATTATTGCTATCTTTATTATCCATATCAGGGGTATCTTGATGTCTTTCGTGTATAGTTAGAGATAAAGGTAGCTGTGGTGAATTAGGCCGGGAATTATCCTCATCCATATCATCTGAATGCTGAGACATGGTATCAATATCTTCTGATTTGAGACTTAAAGGACTTTTCATAAAATCATTGGACAACGATAGATTACCCATGCTAGAACCCATTAATTGTTGTTGACTACTCATGCTACCAGTACTACTGCCACCCGATGTTTGTCCTAATTGATTGTGCTGACCCATATAACCATTCATGGCCACATGCATGGCACCAAAACCACCACGCATTTCAGCACGTTTCTGAGCAGCACGAGCATTTTTAAACCAATAAACAACATTATTAACATCTAAAGGCTTACGGCCACGTCTAGATTCTAAAGCATTTAACTGTACAACATAGGCTTGTATTTGTTGTCTGGAGGGATGTGGATTTTCCTGGAACCATTTTTGTAAACGTGGCAACTCCATTTCAGGATCAAAACTTGTGCGCATACGGGTTTTTTGATTGGAAAATTGTGAATGTGCCGCCAAGTTAGCATGATGATGCATGCTAGCATGCATTGCTGGATGTACCATCATATTGGCATGATGTGCTCCCGAACTACCGGATAAAACAGCTGCACCATGATGACTGCTAGAATCATTTAGTAACAACGATTCACGACTGGCACTAATACTACTAGCTACATTTGTTCCAACCGTGGAGGCAGCATGAAGTCCTGCTTGTGCTGCAGCAGCGGCTGCCGCAGCTGCTGCCAATGCTGCTGTACCCATATTATGTTCCATTTCATTGTTAACTCCGGTTGGTGGAGCATTCATAAAGGGTAAAAGTTTAGGTCCCATATTGGATTGTGGTGTTAATTGATTCGACCACCATTGATCAAATTTACGACGTAATTCTTCGGGTATATCACCGCCAGGAAAGGCGAAAGGATTTTGATATGAACTGCGACAGATTTGTGATAGGGTTACCTGTAAAGAGAGAATAAACAAAAAGGTTTTGTTAGGTTAGCTTTCCAGCAACAAAAAAAGCTAAATAGAAAAGCATGTGGAAAATTTTCAAAGAATTTTGTTTTATAAATTCTTCAAAGAAAATTTTTAGAAATTTAAGTTTTTTATAGTGAAAATCGAAATCTCGGTGATTTGTATTATCTTCCGTCCAGATATCTTTCATCTTACTGTTCCAGTAAATTTTCCCTATAAAGAAACTGAAAATAACTTTTCTTCGCTTAGTAGGCGAAAAGTACTTCTTTGCGACATAAAGAATAGTTATTTGATAAATCTTTAGTCATTTTTTATAAAGTTTTAGTTCTAATTCATTTAAATGTATTCCCTAATTTTATTATCTTTTGTAATACGTGCAAAATAACATTTTCATTGAAATTTGATTAAATGCTATCGCTAAATGATGTTACCCTTGCATAATAACCAACCAAGTTTTGTCAATTTAATACCTGTTGTCAAAGCTTAAATATTTAAAAGAAAGAGTATATATAAAAATCAATAACAGACAGCAGTATTTAGAAAATCCCTTAACCGATTTAATTCCTTAACTATATAACAAAATAGAATACAAACAAAGACAGGAGAGCTGATAAAGTAACTAAGTTGTTAGATAGACAACCAATAAGATACATACGTCTGCACGTAAATATTAAAGCAGTAATTCTAAAATCCATTGATCAAACATTCATACAAATGGGCCATAAGTATGTATGTATTTATGTATATAGAATAATTATTAGTCATACGACTAATACTACAATTGTTAAACAATTGACACCCCTTTTTATTTAATATTTTTATAACCATATTTACTAAGTTGACGCCATAAAAATCACAATTAATTTGTACATTTGAATGCTTTAACATAATAAAATTTTCAAGTACCTGGGATTCAGTAAGCCATAAAAATAAACTAATACAGGGAATTTCATATAAAATTGATGGCAGCTTAATATTTGTAAATCATAGCAAAATATTATTAAAAAATGTAAAAGTATTTGAATCACCAGCATTTGATAACAAAAGAAAACTTAAATTTGTTTGCCAAATAGTGATATAAAAGATTAACATACCGTTATTCAGTTGCATATAATTGTAATCACTTGATGAGCAATAGATAACACATAATTTTGTTGGACACTGTTATCTTTATATAAAAATAACATTTGCACTGAAATAAAGCTTACACACATACAAATATAAACTAACTAGCTACGAAAAGTTAAGAGGGCTTAAGCGATTTTGAAAAATCACTTAAACCCCCTTTTGGCAATGACAATAAAAATCACACATTACATTATTACAATTTTTCATAATAACAAAGTGATTTATAATTCTATCTATAATTCTCTAAAAATTAATAAAAATTCCTGCTTTTTTTTTGTAATTATCACGTGATTATTTTCATTACTATTTTTTTAATATCAATATTTTTTCGAAAATTAGTATTTTTCAAATTATATAAATAAATTTAAACGTATTTGTTTTTGTTTTCTTCCTATACATTTATGGTCAATATTATTTTATAATGATTTATAATGTCAGCTCATTAAAGAATTATCATTTTATGGCGTCATATGATTAGGAAAAGAGGTTCCATAAATACGTTACAAGGCATTAAATATTTATTTTATTTAATAACATAAAAACGATATCTATAATTTCTAATACTTTTTAATAAATATATTTTTGTTAAACTTTTTTTCTTTTTGAGTAATCAATCAAAAGGTATTTCTTGTTCTAGTTCAGTTCTATGTAGTTCAGTTCTAGTTCTGTTCCAGTTCAATTCTA
>JACGTJ010000999.1:6053-16950 GCA_014858695.1 Chrysomya rufifacies | reverse complement strand
AACTAGAACTGAACTAAAACTGAACTTGAAATGATATATGATATGAAGCATTCGATCAAGTCGTCTATAACAGTAGCTTTATTATAAAACAAGTCAAATAAATTAAAAATGTTATTAAGAATTTTGCATATTTTCATAAATTAGTAACCTAATATTACAAGAATTGCCTATTAATATGTATGTATGACTATTCAACAAAATTGTTAAAAATTTAATTTAAAAAAATTCATTAAAAAATAATTTACAAGAAGATATTTTTTTATAAGGACACCAAAATAAAAAATGCACATGTCAATTTATCTAGAAATTGTTACAATGACTTTTGCAAGGTTTTGGTAACAAAAAAATGCATATGAAAAATTACATTTATGATGGGTAATAATTAACACCTCAAGTTGAACTGGTTTTACTAGTGATGAGTTTCTTTTGCGAAGAAAAAATTTCTTATTTAAATTATTCATACCTGTTGTCCGGCATTGGCGGCAACCCAAGCTTCGGCAAATGTTTCCATAGCACTTTGAAAATCCATGTTGAATTTGTTTATAATTTTGAAAAACACTTTGCTTTTGTTTTCGCTGTTTTTTTTTCTTATTAATAATTAATAATATTAAGTTTTCTGAAGAAATGAGTACAATTTTAGTTTGAAAAAATTAATTTAGTTTGAAAATTTTATTTCCTTTAAGTGTGATTTAAATATTGGCATTTTTTCATTGTTTTATTATTAATAAATTGAAAATTTGAATTGCATATTTGTTTGTTTGTTTTTTATTTCTTAATAGATTTTAACGATTTAATGTAATTAAAGGATTTGTTACACTACGTTGTGGTTGTTAAAGGTTTTGTTTATTTACAAAAAATATTTGTTAAGTCAACTTCATTAGCGACATTGTAATGCCATCTAAATGTTAATTATTTGTTTTCATTTATTGTTTAAGCCTTTACAGAATCCCAAAGTCATAAAACTTTATTAACCATAAATAGTTAGTTAGTTTAGGTAAAATGCATTGGACGCAGTAGTAGTAGGTGTAACCAATTAGTTAAGATGATGATTAGAAGTTGGCAAATTTTAAAATTTTGCAAATTTTTCTAGAGTTTACTTGACAACAAAACGGCAGAGTAGGTAGTTAAATTTGAAACAAAAATAGTTGTTATTATTTTGTATTATTTTTGAACATAAACATAATAATTTGCTTGTGGCTAATTGTCAGAATTGTGACAGCTGCAGTTAAAATATATGAATTCTCTTTAGGTTTTGTTCTTTAAATGTTAAATGTCTGTCAAATACAGGTGACACTAGAGTAAACACGTTCTCAAAACATTAAATAAAAACTATCAGCCGCCAGGGTTAATTTCGTTAAAAATAACAGACAAATTTTTGTTTAAAAAAAAATAAAATTGTCATTAGCAGCAACAACAAAAAATCCAAAAATTAACGCGCCAAATTTTATTAGTTTTCTTTATTTTTTTAAATATTTAATTACCTCAATGTAAAATTTATTTTATTATAATTATAACAGTAATTAATTAATTTATAACACTTTCAAACATAACCACTTTTACACAAACACACACTCACACACGTTTATTTACGACGGAGGGTGAGAACGTAAAGTGTTAGAGAAATATCAAAATTTTTTTTTAAATTGTTAGTTTATTTTATATTTTTTTTAACGCACTTGATGATCGAACGGGCGCCATACAATAACTGTCAACACGCAATGTCAACTAAGTTGTGATAAGCTGCACAACAAATAACGTTAAACATTTAAAAACAAAATAAATTTCTATACGAAACGTACGAACAAAACAAAAAATCTTTTATTTCTTACTACTTATCAATAACAATTGTCATTTTTATTATTTTTGTTTAAATCATCATATTTATTTGTATCAATATATTTTTTTCATTCTTTTTCGCTAAAAGCTTTAGAAAAAATTAAAATCTGTTCATATATAATAATAAAAAAAAACAATTAAAATTAGCAGTTCCACATTATATTGATTTGAAATTAATTGTTAGAATGTAAAATGTTGTTCAAAACGCGCGTAACAACATGCTCACCTAACGCAAGTTGTCGCACAACTGATGTTTTACTCTATTCGCACACTAATACACTGTTCGTTATACAAGTGTGTGTGTGTGTGAGTGTGTTAGCTCTTTGCCATGGTATTCGTAACGATTTCTCTTTGAATAGTAACATTTTACTCTTAAATTACCAATACTTGTTAAGGTTAAAGAAATTATATTTGTGCTAGTATTGAATGAAATAATGTGTTGTTGTTTTTCTTTCGCCCCTCTATCTACTTTACAATTTTGGCCGGATTAAGGATTAAGTTGTATTTTACAAGAGTGCTGTGGCAATTAAAGGGAGTTAATTGGGTATTAAATGACTCCGCTAAATAAGAAACTAACATTTTAATAGATTATAATTTAGAGTTAAAATTTTGGTTAAGTTTTAGTCAGAAAATAAACTATTAATCAATCATTTAACATTATTGACTGATCAGGGGTTCTTATCGCCTCATTTAGGAAGTTATAACCAACAACCTTAAAACACCAATACTTCAAATAGTGTAGAGATTTCAATTAGAATTAATTCAGCTCAAGGTTAGTAAGTTTTTCGCGGTTCGTTTACTCTCATTTGAATAGAATGAAATTACCATAAATCAACAAAATCCTGATAATGCTATTTAATATTCGGGTCATGCAAAATATATCAACTTAATCTGCATAAGAAACGCTTTATGATATAATGGTGACAGAAAACAACTATAGAACGTTAGTTGTAATTTTTTTTATAAAAATGAATTAAATTTTTACCAATAGTCCTAAATCAGAATTTCTCTCATATATTTCAGCTAACTCTCCAAAAATTATTAGCACTCGTAGACATATTATGAGATCTATATTCATACTCAGAACGTAAACACTTGGAGTATCGCAGGAGGCTCATAAATTTCGTCATTCAGCTACTTCGAATCATTCTAGATCCATGAACAACTAGAAGCTTTATCTATATATCAAGGAAACACAATAAGTACTACAGCGTATAACTATAAAAGATCTCCAAATCTAAAGATTGGCGATAAGTCTGAAGACTTAACTCTACATATCTACGTAAGATAAATTTCAGAAACTACCGAATCTTAATCTCATTATAATTCCCAACATTGTTGAATTAAGGAAAACGCTGTTCTTCTTCAACTTTTGAGGAATATGTAAAGTTCATTCTATCTATACTAAATGCTTTTCCTTTGACAATATTTTCTAGAATAAGATCATTATAATAGATAATGATTATAGCAATAACAAAATGATCACAGTGAAAATAGTATTTTTTTAATTTAATAAAACTTTTATCACAATAATAAATTTCATGATTGATTTTAATATTTGTAATGAAATCATATTATGATACTCAAAATGATTAAACAGAAAATCTTACAATAACATTCAAGTTAAATGATGCGAACATTATTGAATATAACATATATTTTTTTATATAATTTCCAAATGATTGGGTTAATCATGTATTTCTCTCATCTAACTTTCTTTTTGAGCAATCATATTTTACTTACATGATAATATGTAAACATATACAGATCGAGTGAGATCATAACATGATTAGATTAGTTCGATCATACTTTGAATGAAGTAACAATATGATCAACTCAAACATTAAAGGGTAAAACGCAGTTACAATATGGTCATTTCTAATAATTATTTGATAAGAACACTTTTAAAAAACGGAATCATGTTGTTTAAATCACAAAATTATTACTACTGTTTCAACCATATATTGCAATCACAATAATAATATGATTCGGTCAAATATGTTTTTTTTAATTTGTATCTGAAAAATCGTACCTTGTTGAAACTCAAAAAGGTATCAATTAATGCTACAAAACCGAAAAGACAACATTAGCATGGGAAACATGAATGGAACACCTATAGGATTTAACATAATTGCTTGTTATTGCGGTTGTACAAGTTATGAATCAACAATCGATTCTCTGCCGAAAATCTTTATATTGTACGTGAACTTAATAGACTTCTTATAATTTTATTTATATACTATTCTCGGGACGAATCCAATTATATATTATAACATATATCCCAGCATAATTTTAATGAAACTTTAAGCTTTATCATATTATTTTTATTTATAGCTATTATTTATAATCCTTTAGATTTATTTTCTTTATCACAAAGAATCTTAATAAAGCTTTATAACGTTTACAACTCTGTGTTAAATGTATCCATTAGAAACAACAAGACAAACATATTATTAATCCCACCATTTCCGAGGAAGAAATGAATTTATACATCCTTTCCTTTCCCTTTTTTGCGATTATAATAGCATCTCATTTATATCCTTCATATAGAATTTACTACTCTTTAACAATTCTGAACAAACATTAAGAGCAAGTGAATTTTGTAAGTAAAGGAATTTCTATAAAGAGAAATTTTTTATTAATTTACCAACTCACCGGCATTATTGTCAGTGTGTGCAACCAAAACAATACCAATACATGTGCATAAAAGAGATATACATTTTCTCTTTTCATTTAGAGAGAGTAAAGTAATTTGGCTTTTCAAGAGATACATGTATGCAGAGATGAACGGCCACTAATACTATGACAAAGCTTATGCATTTATGCAAATGTTGGCTAAAGAACTCAATTATTTCGCTTAGAAGAAAACAAACCCATTGTGAACCTGTTTTAACTTAATAAAAAAATATTTTTGAAATTAAACAAAACTTCAACCATTGTTAGTTAGTAAGGCAACTTAATGTCAACTCTCCGAGATAATTTTTTCTTTTTCAGTTTCTTTGTGGTATGTGTCAAAATTTTCAACATTTTGAATGTTGAAAAAAAAAAACAAATTAAGTTGTGCATGTTGAGGAAGAACTATAAAAGTATTATGGATTTTGGGGGAATTTAAGTTAAATACGAGAATGCAACATTTTCGTATTATATAGAGAAGAAACATAATGTTGTTTTTGTCTGTGGGATTTTGTTGGTTTGAGTGGGTTGTGTCATGTCAACCACAAATTATAAAATGCTTTTAATTACCCAACAAACATTTGCTATTATGTAATGTAATCCAAAAATAAAGCTGAGTTAGCCAATTGAAACAAATATTTGATAATCGATGTTAAAACTTTCCATGCATTGATTTGAAATTGATTTTATACGAGTTGGGCGTAAAAACGGTTCTTTTTTATTTACCAATTTAATATATCAATTTATACTTCGTTGTTGTAGATACTTTTGCATATATGGATGTACACTCTGTAAAATGCTTTTAGGTCACCAAACTGCGCCAATACAAATATTGTAAAACTTATCACCACTGGATGCACCCGGCGTAACAAAAAAATGTTAGTATGTGTAGACATATTGGCATAAGGTCGTATACACTGCTACCTAAGTAGTTTTATTGTAAAGCCTGGAATGTGTTCATCCATTTTAAACTAAGGCTAAGAATGGAAACCATGGCTTCTCTTAGGAACCTTATTATTTGCGTTACTATAGTAGGGAACTCATATATATTAATTTGCAGAGTAACAAATTCCTGGTTTGTCTGAATACAAATTGGTTTTCCTATTGGTAAATGAAATTATCTTCTTTCCAAGAGTTTACTTTAGCCCCATGATGTAGGAACAAACTAAAGCACGACGGGTCCCTCTGCTTGCAGTTTCTCCTCTCATTGTCACAAATGTGATTGTCTGTATTTAAAGTGACAGAGTCTCTGACAAGCCTTCTTGCATTTCGGCATTAAGCCAAAGAATTTCACTTACTAGATCCTATGTAAAGAAATATTTTGATCCCATGACCATATTATGGTCAAAATATGATGAGTTATTTATATTATAAGAAATTAAAAACAAAACTCGAATAAACAAAGAAGTTATGTACAAAAAACCTATGAAAATATGTAATTGAATTAAATGACCCATGGTTCCATTAAAAAAGAAAATTGGAAACCAAAATAAGCCGTTTTAATAGCGGATATTAAAGATTCCATTAAGTCGAATATATAAAACTATAAGGCATTTGAATTTAGTTTCTCTCACATTCCCAGTGTCTATTAGCCCAAAACAACTTAAATGTTATCAGTTGATTCTTTTTATTCATTAATAACTTGCTCTAATATGATTTAAGGTCAAAAATGGTATTACCAATGTTCACTTAGCAAGTTTATCTCCTACAGATGTATTAGTATTTACTTTTGTACGGGTTAAAAAATTTTGGTAGGAGAACTGCAAGAGGTAGTATAAGAAGTATCTATCCATTGTTAAAAAGAGAGAGAGAGAGAGTGAAAAGACGAATATATATATAGAACGATTTAATGCGGATGAAGAGTATGTATATGTACATAATACACATTGTTTTGTTGTATAAACTCAGTTTTTTCTACAAAATTGACGTTTTTTTCTTTGTTTATTGTGTCAAAAAATTCGTTATGCCTTGTTAAGCAAACGAGAAACTCCCACTCCATAATGAATTTTTATTTGGCACCTTTTCAGCAATTGTTATAAATGTTGTAGCGGTATTGTACATATACACTTACATAGCTGTTTTAAGCCATTTTTTCAGCTTGTATTCTGTTTATTTTCATATCCATGTATATAAATATATATGTGTGTGAATGTATGTATGTAGGTGTGAGTTATTTCTTCTTTTTTTGGCTAAAAAGTAGCAGATAGATAACCGTCGGTTACTTGGTTGGTTGTATGTTGCTTTATTTTTTTCATATATTTTTATAAAATATAATTTTTTTATTTCAACTTGAACTGACCATGTTTCCGGCATTTCCATTTGTTTGTAGAGTAGCAGATAAGAAAAACGATAATGCGCGCGCATTACATGCGATTAGGTGCCAGTATGAAGGATTTAGCCAACCATTATACAGACATTTTTTTCTATATTTATAAAATAGATTTTTTTCCATTTTACTTTGGGTTGTTTTAGCTTGAGTTTTGTGTGAAATACATGGTGTTTTTTTGTTTTCTTATATAAGATTGTTAAGAATTTTGTATTGTTTGTTTTAAGCTTTTAAGGAGAGAATGAGATACATTCTATTAATCTTATATACCAAAGAAACGAGTATATACATATGTAGATAATAATGTATTTTATGTATATTAAGTATTTTGTTGTAAAATAAATACACCAATCATAGAAAAGTTTTAAATTTACTGAAAACATATGTATTTATGTATGTACATATATATATCTGTCATTTTAGTATATAGAGTTGATGTACGAAAATATCGAAGGCAAGTCTCAGAATAAACAAAATTTTTCTAAATCCTAAAGCTTATCATATTGATATTCTTTCAGGTCTTTCCAATTTTAAATGTGGATTTAGTTTGATTGTCACTGAATCTGATGGGTATCTGACGGAATCTGATGGGTATCTGACGGAATATCTTTATGTACAAAATGTTAAGTCAAGTTTCTTACATTTCAAATTTCGATCTTCGATCTGGTCAGACCAAAATTGTAACTTCTCTCGGATCATTTGTATAAGATCTGGGTGAAACTATGAGTTCTATAAAGGACGCAAATTTAGTGCATTTACGAGATTTTGATGGGGTTGTATAATGTATTAGATATAACCAACAGAGAAGCACCCTGTAGATTACAATGGACCATGAGATATTATGCCTACGATCTTTGTCCAATGACCCACTAATTATCCGATATGGAATTCAAGCTAAGAAGGTTGATATAATTAAGCTCTGATTTTGAGCAACTTACAGTTGATGATAACATTATTTAGAATGAGGGAAATTTTATCTATCTTGGCTGTAAAGTGGCAGTGATGGATAGTCTGATTCAGACATAACTGTTTACAACACTATAGATTTATGAAATTCATAGATTCATAAATCGATGTAAACGTAAATGCTAAGTATCTTGTGGCCAAATCGCATTTATAATATTGAACTCAGGCGGATGGCAAACATTATACCATGGTTAGGTCATATCTTTCGACGTTCTGCTTGGGAAATCGTCAGAATCTCACTCGATTGGAATTGCAGGTCGCTAATTTTATGAAGAACAGAACATTTGATTACTTAAATAACCGATAAACTATTTAAATATTTGATATTATGCTTTGATATGGAAACTAGAATGATTTAAAAAAAAAAATTCAATATGCTTTTGACAATAAATATGGTAGTAGTAGATCAGTATCTTGAGTTTAATGAAGAGAGATTTCGAAATCTCTATTTCGATATGAATTATAGTCTTATTTCAGTAAATATGAAACAAAAATGATTTTTTAAGAGATAAAATTTTATTTCGTTTGTTGTTACTAAAAAGTGATTAAAAAACAAAAAATGCATGTTGAGGGCGTTAGCTTGATGATTTTATTTTTCGCCATAATAAAAAATATTAAATCCATATTCCCCATACAACCAATTCGTATACAAATTTGATTCTCTTAAAACAAAATAAAAAATTATAATTTAAAATTGCTTTGAGAAAATCACAAGAATAAGCAAAAGAATAAAATTAAATAAGACTCATACTCGAAAATACGAGAGGTTTAGTGCGCTGTAGCTGATTTTGTATTGGCGCAGATTATCACACAAGTTTATTTGGGGCATTATCCCTCCTCCCACAATGAACAAACAAAACAAAAAAAAAAAAAAAACAAATAACAAAGATGATGTTACACAAACAAACAAACTCATACAAAATATTTGTATTTACTTAAAAACCTGCTATAGCAACAACAAAACAATATACTCTGCAATAAAAACTTATCACATGGCAGAAACAAAACGAACGAAAAAAGAAAAACGTGTTAATACACACATATACATACATACAAAATATAAATACAGACTTTTTTCATACTCCCGTGAGAGAGAGTATTTTTAGTACTTGCTTAACGGTGCTTAAAGAGCGTCAGAGTGAGATAAACCCACACATACAATCACAAATAGTTGGGGGAAAATACAGGAAGATATACAAACACTCTCACAGATAAACACAACAAAACAAACGAAAAAAAAACAAAAATACTTAACAACAAGAATAAGCATAAAAAATACAAGTGTAATTTAAAGACAACAACAACAAAAACGAATTCAAATAAAAAATATAAATAAATATAAAAAAAAACATGTATAAAAACCTGCTTTATTTTAGCTCCGCCTTTGCTTATTTTTGATTGGTTTAAAGATTTCTTCTGTATTATATTTATATTCATCAGACTACATCGCATCTACATACATACATCTATGACGATATAACTGTATTATTTTAGTATTAAACTTAAAAGTAATGTTGTTGTTGTTATTTAGTAGGATACTCAGAGGTTTATACATATCTTTTGTTATATACCCAAGTGTGGGGTAAAGTTTATCTCGGTGCTTTCAGTATATAACGTTGAAAGTTTTTATGTTTATGAAAAAAAAACATACATATTTTTATGTGTAAAACACCAATGAATCCTTAACAAGGACTGTAACATGCAAATAACAAATTGTCTGGGCAAAAATTCGGGAAATGGTACGGGAATTGGAAAAAAGTTTGCAATATTGCTAACTTTAAATGTTTTTAAAACTGTTAACAATTTATGGGTCGTAAATATTCCGGTAAACCAAATATACCAAATACATTCTAATTCATAAAAATGAAATTTTTAAAAAAATTTGAATGGTCATAGATTTTCATTAGTTTCATAAAAATTCCAAAATTTTAGAGGAAGAGTGAACAAAGATTTTCATTAGTTCCGTTCTAAATTTTCAAATTTATAAAAATACATTTTGTTTCTAATACAAAAATCTAAATTTTAAAGGAAATTTCAGTGATAAGAGATTTTCATTAGATATGCTCTAACAATTTAAATAACCTAGCTTTAAGGTTGTTTGAGGGGTCATCAATTTTTATTAACTCTAACTTTTCATATAACAGGAAGAATTTTGAGTGATCACAGAATTTCATTAGATTGCTTCTAGCTTTTCAAATAAGCGAGATATAAGCAATTTTTTTGTTTTCCATATAAAAACCGAAATTTTGAAGGAAATTGAAGTGATCACCGAGAGATACAGATACAGAAATTTTAAAAATGTCCATAAAAATATATATTTTTTATATGAAAAACTAGCGATAAAAAATCCAAGCACTTCTTCCATTGAAACGCATATGTACCGAGATACAGACAAGTTAAGATTTATAATTAATATACCGATATTTATATGAAAATCTAGTGATCATACGTCGAGGCGATACAAAAATGTTCATCGATTTTTAATATGAAAAACTAGTCTTCAAAAAACGAAAGCCTTTTTCCGTTGAAACGCATATTTACAATTTTCATCAAAATATCGATTTTTTATATGAAAATCTAATGATCACAAATCGAAACCCTTTTTTAATTTAAATACATATTTATTGGGATACAGATTTAATATTTTTCATCAAAATGTCCATTTTTTGTATGAAAAAACTAGTGGCGACCAGTCGAAGCCCTTTTGCCATTTAAACGCATATATACTGAGATACAAACGATTTAAGGTTTTTTTTTAAATATCAATTTTTTATATGTAAAACTAGTGATCACAAATCCCCCTTTCAATTAAATCTTAAATCGGAAATATTTTAAAGGAAATATGCGTTTCCTTTAAAATATTTCCGATTAAAGATTTTTCATCAAATTGTCGATTTTTTTCCATTTAAGCGTATATTTGTCGAGATACACACAACTTAAGATTTTTCATTAAAAAATCCAATTTTTATACCCACCATCAAAAAATGATGGGGAGTATATTGGGTTTGTTTGCACGCCAAAAATGGGCGTGCCACGCCTACGTTTCCGTCCACCTCCCATATAAACCAAAATTGAAAAATATACAATTTCTTTGTT
>JACGTJ010000992.1:288-11658 GCA_014858695.1 Chrysomya rufifacies | reverse complement strand
TAGAACAGAACTAGAATTGAAGTAGAACAGAACTAGAACTGAGCTAGAGACCGGACTAAGTACTCTAACACTAGTTCATACCAATTTTTGGAAGGTATTTTGAACCTTCAAAATACTTACATTCGTATTTTGAAGGTTCAAAATATCTTCTAAAAATGTTTGAACATTTTTCTATAAAATACAAAATTGCAATAATGATTTCTTAAATATATAACATATTCTTATCTTAAACATTTTTTCAAGAATACACTCTAATTGGCTCATTATTGTTGGGAACATATCTTTACTTTACACGTTTAACAAACTAGAAAAGGGTCTATTTAAACCAAATTCAAGCAGAAGTGTGAAAATTCCTAAAATTAAATATTTAAAAATTAAGTGAAAATTATTTAAGCAAACACAAAAAGTGAAAACATAGGGAAAATAAACACAAAAACCCTTTACACTCAACAACCATTAATACATAAATTCCTTATTATGCGGACAAAAAAAAAATTAAAAACCAAACCCTTAAACATAAAAAGGGTAAATTTATTAAGCATCGCATACATACACCCTCTTAACTTACTCCTGGGAGCCAACATAACAAATGAATGAAATAATAATAAAAAAGAAAATTTATTTTAAAAGAAAATCCATATGGAAAAATCATTGTTATCGTCATCATCATTACCGCCTTAAAAAATGTAAATTCCTTGGTGTCCTTAATGGCAAACGGAAATGGACAATCAAAAGAGTTCATTATCTCTCTTGCTATTTCAGAAATAAAAAATTATATATTAAAAATAAAAAAGGAAACACAGAAAAATATTTTATCAGAAACTTTATGCCATAAAATATTTTTAAACAAATGCGTTACAGGCCAATTTTGAAAAGGGGATAAAAGAGAATGAAAATTAAATCGGACACGAAATTGTTACTAAATCAAAATATTTTATAAACATTATGTCAACAAACGTAAAAGAAGCAAAAAATCTGAATAATAAAATATACACATGTAAGAAAAGGTCCTTTTCAACGCCAACTACAAAAATAATTAAGCTTTGCCAGGCTTAAGAAACATTGGTAGAAAAATTAATTCAGCTTTATAAATAAAGTATATATAAAAAATCTAGATAATCGGTATAAAATGAACTAGAACTGAACTAGAACTGAAGTAGAATTGAACTAGAACTGGACTAGAACTGAACTGAACTAAAACTGTACTAGAACTGAACTAGAACTGAAAATGAAACTAACTAGTACAGAATTAGAATTGAACTAGAACTAAATTGGAACAGAACTAGAGATGAATTAAAACAGAACTATAATTAAATATGTGAACCAGAACTGGTTTAGAACAAAACTAGAAATGAATATAGAGCTAAAATAGAATTGAAAGTTAAACTAAACTAAACACTACATTGAAGTAAAATAGAACAGGAATTAAACTACACTAAAACTAATCTAGAACGCAACTAGAGCCAACTAATAGAAATTTTAGAGCAAAGTAATTTTGTTCTTTGCCAAGATTTGATCTCCAATTTTCTTTTTTTCATAAAATAAATTATACTTCATTTGATCATCACTTGTATACCTCCAATGACTTCATATATATGAAGCTGACTCTACATTTTCTTAATTTTTAGATTTTTTATAGCTATTTTTTAGTAAGTCTTTTTGATTTGATAATTTTCCCAAATTTGCCATTTAATAGAATTTTTCTTTATTCAATAAAAACTTTCCATTATATTTATTTGCATAATATCCTTGCATATGCATTTGTTATTAGTTTTTCAACAACCTAAATTGTTTCTTCAAGTAGTGTGAACCTAAATAATAGATAATAATTTGTTAATTCTTAAAAACATTCTGAAGTCATACCTACATTTTTGTAACAAATTTTCCTTAAGTTATTAACTAATTAGACCTTTTAACTAAAAAGCCTATTTTACTATGTTAATCTTTTACGATTGGAAACACCTGACTTAAGATAAACATATTTAAATAATATTTTACCTGAATTTTAATATGTTAATTTCAATAATCATATGTTTAGCGAAAAAACATTTGCATGTGTGTATATGTCTCATAATTCTAAGAAAAAGGATACAATTAAGGTTCTACCTGATCTAGAGAAATGTTTAGTGAAATAGTATAAATAGTTAGAATAAAATTGAATACAGCATCAGTTGTCTTAAAGACACAAACTGTGATTGCAAAGATTTTCTAAAAATCGTTATATATTAAAAAATAAAATTAAAAATGGGAACTAGATTCTTTTATAGAGAAGCTAAATCGTATAATGATCCAACTATGGATCAATTGGCTAGACAATTTCGTAAGTTAATTAAACTTTCTGTATAAAATTCTAAACATCAAAAATATTAATAATACCTTTTTATTTAATTACAGAACGCGCTTTGATTATAAGCGACCAACAAGAAACTTTCATTGTTGACAGTCCACCCGAATCCTCAGATCGTGAAGTTTCTCCTAAATTAGTGGTAGGCACTAAAAAATACGGACGCCGTTCACGACCTCAAACACAAAGAAAACCCAATGAACCACAGCAGCAACCATCAGATTCAGAAGATTCCAACGATGATCAAGATTCTCATCGTAGTTGCGTTACCCAACAAGTAAAACGTTCCACATCACAAACAGATATACCCGGTACAAGACGTCGTTGTACTACCGGTGTAACAGAAAGTAAGCTAAAAAGATGTGCCTCTTTGCCTGCCCAACGTAATCTATTCAATCAGAATAAACCCAAAATAGTGGCGAATAAAGGAAATATGGCGAAGGATACCTTAATGCCGATAAGCAAGAATACTTTAAGCAGTAGTGTGGAATCATTGGGTAAGTATTTTCTTTTAATTGATTATACAAATATGTTACAGTCTGTCTTTGAAAACATCATCAACAAAAGCTTTCGTTTTTCCAACATCTTTTTCAATCATTGGCTAGCTCACAATTTTCATTTTCAAAACTTTTAAATCGTTCTAATTCTTTTAAGATTTTATGTTTACAATTTAAAAACAAATTAGGTTTTCTATTTCAATTTCACAAGTAATATCAACATTGCCTTTAGCATAGCTTTAGGTTTTCTAATGATAATTTCGTTTCAATTTTTTTTCCATTTCACCTTAAATTACAATTAGAATGAATAACTTCATTATATTTATGCAAATGCACTTCAAAATATATTGCCATTAACTTACTTTCTGCTTCAATTATTTACATACATATACATATATATTAATTTTTAATATAAAACACATAACTTTTTTGTAAGTATGTAAGGAGGGTTTTAACGGGTTGCCAGAAATTTGGACTTAGAAAACAGACGTAATTTAGATTTCAAGAGTATTTTGTGTGTGTGTGTTTTTAACCTATAAAAAATTTTGTATAAAAGAAAAATTAAATTTGTCAAAATTTTGCTAAAGAAAAAAATTTTGTATAAAGAGGAATCTTAAAAATTGTATAAAAGCAATACAATTTTTCAGAAATTTCACAATTTCTGTTAAAAGAAGAAAATCGTTCAAACTTTTCTGTAAAGAAAAAAATTTTGAAATATTTTTTTTTTTTTTTGAATTTTTGAAAAATTTTCTATTAATACAAAAACAAAATTTCCCTAAAAAGTTCTTTTTTTGTTTTGTATTATTTCTAATTATTTTTGAAAAATTTCTATAAAAAGATTTGTTTTTTTTTTTAATATTTTAAAAATATCGAAATATTTTTAATATTGAAAAACTTTCAAATTTTAGAAACATTTCGAATACCATAAAAATCTAAATATTGAAAAGGGTCAAATATCTGAATCCTTAGTTAAAATGAAAAATCTTGATAACAAAATACTTCAAAATTTATAAATATTGCGAATGTCATAAAATTTCGAAAAAAAAAATCTAATTCATATGAATATCAAATATTCAAAAATTTAGCAAAATTTTAAAATGTTTTTGTAAAGGAAAAGTATAATGTTTTCTTTCTTATATTACTAAATCCATAGATCTGGCATTTCTAATTCTATTTTGAATTAGAATTATTTAGTATTATTACGGTTGGCTTATTAAACGCCTTAAAAAGCATAACTCAAAATGCTAAAAATTGATTTGAATTTAATAGTTGTTGTTATTCTTGTTGTCTTGTCGTCTCTTTTTGTTTGTTTGTCTTAACGTCAACGTTTGTTGTTTTATATTAAATTTGTCCTATAAAATCAATGTGCTCGCACTCACATTCATATTACCTTACCTTACCTATTATAATTTATAAATACTTGTATATGCCGCCGTGTATATGTTTTCACAAATCAAAATACTTTTGTAATACGTCTTACTTAGCTACTACATACTATCTGCTGTTTTAAACAACTACTACTACGTTGTATTTGCTCTTTTTTGCCTAGTTATAATTATGCTTTTAAGCATTTGCTAATAATAAAAAAAGAAATACTTGATTTAGTTATGATTTTGTCTTACATCTCTTAACAAACGTTAAACAAAAACTTCACCGTATATATTCAATATTTAAAAAAAAATAAAAACAATATAGGTTTGAAAAATCTATCATCTGCCATGCACGCTGTTTGGAGTACCTATGACTGGGAGTTAAGCAAAAGTCTTTTAAAATCTGGATATTTGGCTAAAGGTTTGTTTTTCTTTTGCAACTACAAATCAAAATTAATTTGGCAAAATTTTGTTTAAAGAATTTTTTAATTTTTTAATTAAAAAAAAAAAAAATAATGTTCATTAAAAAACGGCTGGTGGTATAAACAAAAAAACGCACGCTCTTTTATAGAGTGGCTAGATTGTAGTTAAATTTTATACAAATAAAACAATTTGGCACCCTTTTTTAGAATTTACCTCTTTTTCTACTTAAGCACACTTAAAACCAATTTGTACACTAAAACTTTTTCAACATTTTTCTATCTTTTTTTATTTCCTTTTTTTTTTGGTTTTAGAGTTTTTAGTTTTTACATTTTTCCATAAAATTAACCAAATTATAAATAAATTTAAGCAAAATATTTCAAATTTCTTATAAAGCTTTTAGATTTTTTTGTTTAAATTTATTTATAAATTTTATTTGTAAAATTTTAGGATTTTTTTTCTTTTCTTTTCTAAATTTAACTCATAAATTTTTGTGTTTAATACAATTTATTTGTAAAATCATTAAAATTATTAACACATTTGATTAATAATTTATTATAACTTAATCTCATTTTTCTCATAGAATCACCAGGTTTATTGGAAACATTACCCATTAACAGCATATTAGATTTATGGGAAAGAGCTTCAATACCCAATGGTCGCGGTATATTGTTAGCTTTAGGCTTTGATCAAGATGAAATCAATATAGCTCAACTTAATAAGGTAATGGAAGAGGAGATAGCCAATTTGGAAGATGAACCACAAATGGCTTTAATGAAAGCCAATTTAGTGTTACAATCAGAGGAGCTTAATAATCTAAGGCAATTTTCCAAACAATTAAAAGATGAAAATGCTAAATTAAGAGCCGATAATAAAGACGCTAATAGACGTATTTCTTTGCTTGCAGCTGAAATAGATGAAAGGCATGCTTCCCTAGAAGATGCAACCAAAAAAGAGGTACTACAACTTATTAACATTTTTTTTAACAAAACATTTCTTTAATACTCTATAATTTCTTTAATTCCAGATACGTCTTTTGGAACAGAGACATGCTGGTGTGGTACGTGATTTGACAGCTCGCTTAGCTAATGATCGTGAAAATTGGTCTAATCTAAATAGTCGTTTGGAATCCAAACTTAAACTGTTCGAACAAGAGGAAATTAAAATAAAAACTGAATTGGAATTGGTGCGTAAAGAAAATGAAGATTTGGAGGGTGAAAAACAAAAAATGCAAAAACAAATTACCGAATTGCTGGAAAAGAATATTGACCTTCAAAAAGAACTAACCGAAATGGATGAAACTCAACATTCACAAAGTCGTAAACATCAATTTGAAAAATCCAATGATGATGAAGAAGTTTTACGTTTAGTTGAAAAAGTCTCGACATTACAAGTTGAAAATTGTAATTTAAGAGATAAAAATGATGAACTTATTGCTGAGGTAGAAAATCTTAATCATGATCTCAATAAAATGAAAATGAAATGGAAAAAAATGATGCAAAATCAAGAACAAGATTTAGATGAAAATGAAATGAGTTCTTCCAATACAGCAACCAAAAGACGTGGTGATTCACCTTCAAAAACTAGACTCATCGAAGAAAGTCCACGTTTGGGTAAACTGCGTAAATGTAACAATGATGCTAATAATACTTGTAGTGAAAATAGTGATACAAGTGGTGAATGGATGGCTTTAAATTCGGAATTACATAATTCACAAGCAAAATCTGTTACCCAACAAGAAATTGAAAACCTCAGGAAAAGAATCTCAGAGTTAGAGGAGCAGCTAAAACAAGCACAAGATAAATTACTAGCACAATCTCCCACCACTTCTACCAGCACTCAGTCACATGAAGAACGTTGCAAAGAACTAGAAGCCAGTTTAGAACAAATGCAAAAAGCCTACGAAGATTGTGAGGACTACTGGCAAGCTAAGCTAACCGAAGAAAGAACTCTTTTCGAAAAGGAAAGACAAATCTATGAAGAAGAACAACAGGAGAGTGATAAAAAGTTTACTGAACTTATGGAAAAGGTGCGCGAATATGAGGAACAATTTAGCAAAGATGGTCGTTTATCGCCCATAGAAGAAAAAGATGTTTTAGAACAACAATATGCTGATTTGGAGGCCGAAGCCGAAGAAATACGTGAAAATGCACGTAAAATGTTCGAAGAAAAGTCTCAAGAAATTGAGTCCTTGCAAAGCGAAATTGAAGATTTAAGAGCACGTTTAGGTGAAAGTGTAGAAATTTTAACGGGAGCCTATGAACTCAAACCAGAAACTGTGGCTACTAGTAACAGCCTTAACGAAAGTGGTAGTCCAGCTAATTCACCCATTAGCTATTTGTGGCATCAAAGTACCATACAAGAACCAGCCCAAAATTGCCAGCCTTTAGAAACAAATTTGTCTTCATTGAATTCAATGATGCCTGTGAGCAATCAGACCGTACGGTGAGTACATTGAATATTGCTTCATATTATTTAAGCAATTTTAAGAATTAAAAAAAACAAACAATTTATATAAGCTTTAGCCACTTTTTGACGACAAGTATGTGCATAAAGGCTTAATTTTTTATAAACTTTAAACTTTAATTATTTTAATTATTAAAACAAAACCTTAAATACACATTTTTAGCTGCTCCTTTCCCTTGAAATCTCAAATACCACCCATGCAATTCTCGAAACGTCTTTTAAATCGGTTAATCGGTAATATCTAAATTAGTTGAATTGAATGCTTAGCATTTAAACTGATAAGTAGAACAATTAATTGATCTCAATGGAACTTAAAGTTCATAACAAAACAAAAGGTACCTTAACGAACAAAGTACAAAAACACATCTCTTTAAGAGTAATTTGACAGTATTATGATCTAAGTCTTTAAAATATATAAGTCCCTTAAATTAAATAAAAAAACAAATAAAGAAATAATTTAAACAATTTTTGATTTTTGGAGTTTTTATTTTTATTGAATCTAAAAAAAGAAATGTTTTCTTAGTTTACAAGAAATAAATTCAAAAGCAATTGAATTGCATTTTGTAAACGAATTATCATCGACTTTGTGTGTGTGTTTTGAAGTCAATGTCGGTACTTTCTTAACGTTACGTGGTACTTTTTAAGATGTTGAAAGTTTCATTATTTTCGCCAACTTTTTTTCTTATATTTTGATTTATTCACTTATTTATGATGAAATGCGACAACGCTTTCATGGAGAGGAACTGCACCATTCCCCTTTGTAATATTTGACACAAATCTTAAAATTTATTGTTGGATTGTTCACGAGATACTACGTTATCGATGTAACAGGTTTATTTATTTTTCAAGGTTTTGTGCTTTTTTGTGGATACGGTAATTTTTTGCATTTTTTTATACTTTGTGTTTTTAGTACAAACTTAAAATTTGAGTATAAAATTAATATTCAATAGAAAAATTTTTATTTTTTCTTGAAAGATGAGATTTTAGTACAAAATTGAAATTTCAGTACAAAATTGACATTTTAGTACAAAACTGAAATTTTAGTACAAAATTGAAATTTTAGTACAAAACTGAAAATTTAGTACAAAACTGATATTTTAGTACAAAATTAAAATTTTAGTACAATATTGAAATTTTAGTACATAATTGCAATTTTAGTACATAATTGAAATTTTTGTACAAAACTGATATTTTAGTACAAAATTGAAATTTTAGTACAAAATTGAAATTTTAGTACAAAATTGAAATTTTAATACAAAATTGAAATTTTAGTACAAAATTGACATTTTAGTACAAAAGAAATTTTACTATAAAATTGCCATTTTAGTATTAATTTAAAATTTTAGTACAAAATCAAACTGTTAGTACAAAATTGAAATATAAGTACAAAATTGACATATTAATACAAAATTTAAATTGTATTACAAAAATGAGATTTTAGTACAAAATTGACAAATTTTAAATACAAAATGAAAATTTAATACAAAAATGTAGTTTTTGTATAAAATTGTCATTTAATTACGAAATTTAAATTTTAGTACAAAATTGAAATTTAAGCATAAAATTAAAATTATTATTTATCAAAATATATTATTTTGTTTCGGTACTAAATTGAAAATTTAATGAAAAAAAAAATTTTGTTTTGGAAATTAAAATTTATCTAGAAAATTAAATTTGAGTTTAGTATTGAACGTGAGTTAAATTTTAGTCAAAATTAAAAACTAAAATTTTAGCACAAATTTTAAATTTTAAAGCAAAATTTGAAATTTAAATTTTAATGCAAAATTTTTAGTACACAATTTAAATTTAGAACAAAATTGCTTTTTTAGTACAAAATCAACATTTAGTACAAAATTTCAATTATGTATAAAATTTAAAATTTAATGCAAAATTTCAATTAAGAACAATATTAAAATTTTAGTACAAAATTTTATTTTAGTAAAAAAAATATAAAATATACTTCGAAATAACATTTTAGAACACTAATAAAATTCTAGTAAAATGATAAAATTGAAATATTTTTGACTACGCAATACAAATGTAATAAAAAAACAAAATTTAAATTTTAGTACATGATCAGAAAGCAAGTACAAAATTATGACTATAGTACACGATTACAAATGTTCAAAATTAAAATTTTGGTACAAAATTAAAAAAGACGTTTAATATAAAATAAAAAAATATGTTTAGAAAAAAATCTAAAAAGAGTTTTAGTACAAAATTTCAATATCAATTTTTTTCAAAACTCAAATTTGAATTATATTTCATACTAAACAGCATTTTTAGTACAAAATTACAATTTTATAAAAATATGCAATCTAAAATTTTAGTATATAAATCAAATTTTAGAAGCAAACTAAACTTTTACTCAATTACATTTTTTTACATTATTTCAGCAACAATCTCTCCACATCCGAAACCACTATCTTCAGCACAACACCACAAAATCATTCACTACAATCACCCATTGAGAAACCCTCACAATCTCAGACACAATCTACTCAATCCGAAGCTGGAGATGTGGCCGATTGTGAAACCTCATCAACGGCATCAGGAAAAAGTTTTGAAACGCACAGTATTCATTCAAATCATAGTTTTCAACAACGAAACTCAAACAACAACCAGCAAACTAAATCTAATGCTAGCACAAAGAATAGTTCACCTAGTCCTACGCCAAGCGTATTAAAAGATGAACTTAAACGTTTGAAATATTTTGAGATATCACTAAAAGAACAAATCAAAGATCTTTCACTACAAAGAGATGGTTTAATCATGGAATTGCAACAATTACAAGAAGCTAAACCGGTATTAGAAAAAGCATATGCGGTAAGTTTAAAAATTGGAAATTTTTAAATTTTAAACATTATTTTATCGGTTTTTTCATAATTCTAGCGTACCGCTCATCCTTCCTTAATACAAAGAGTCAATCAGCTGGAATTGAAAAATAGACATTTACAAAATGTTATCAAACAACAGCAACAATATACTGAATCAATAATGCAACGTAAGTTTTACGGATTTTTGCTATCCTTAATGTATAATTTTTATTTCTTTTGTTTCTTTTTAGAATCTTGGCGTCATCATCAAATTGAATTAAATGAATTACATGGTCGTTTAGAGGCTCAAGGTGCTTTAATTGCTGAACAAGTTCAACGTTTACAAAATGCAGATATTCTAGTTAAAGATTTATATGTGGAAAATTCACATCTTACTGCCTCTGTTCAAAGACTTGAACAACAGAGAGTACGAGCAAATATGTTGCAGCAACAACAACGACAAAGTTGTAATGGTCTACCGGGAATTCCCTAAATGTTACTTCAATTGAAAAAATCACTGTTATTTGTTTAACATTATATTACGGCACCTACGTAACCAGTCATTGTCACAAAACAGTAAAACAACATCATAGATTTTTAATAAGCAAACAAAAAACAAAACAAAAATTATAATTCAATAAGGTAAGAAGAGTATTATAATATTCTTTAAAAAGTAAATTAAGGGAATTTCAAATGAAAAAAAAAAAAAACAAAAAACAAAGTATTGCAAAACAAACTGTATACATTTTAAACCCTTTCACCCTACCTCCCTCCATACATCCCTCCATCCACCCCTTTTTGGTATAAGTTTATTTATCAATTTAGTTTTTACTACTACAACGATGACGATAATTTCTATTAAATGTGAACGTGTATGTATGTATGTATGAATGTTTATTTAGGCCCACTGTTGCCTACAACCTATTAAAACGTTTCTTTTTTATTTTAATTTATTTTAAGAGAGGCGTTTAATTTGTATAGTTGCTGGTAAAAAGACATTAGTTGTTAGTTGTTTTAATAAATTTCAATAGTTACATATTTATAAAGAAATATAAAGAAAACGAATTAAGTAAATTAACGCGCATTATTATAGAACCAATATCGTACATACAATTCAATTAATGTATGATGATAATGAATTAAAATAGAATTGTTACATTTTGATTAAAAAAGATATTATTAGGAAATTTGTTTAACTTTTAAAAAAAATTTTCTACTATTCAACTAACACACTCCTTTTTATTAAACAATTTTAAACTAGTGCATTTTATTAAAAGAAAGAAAAAAAACTAAATTATTTTATTTAAATTACAACGATATTTTGTAAATAATTGACCAATTCATATTTGTTGTTGGTTTTATTGTGTTATTTATTATAGTTCAAAATGTTTTTTGTATTAAAATTTTAAATTATTATTTATTTTATTTTTTTTTTTAATCGAGTAAAATTAAATTTT
>JACGTJ010000986.1:15605-28513 GCA_014858695.1 Chrysomya rufifacies | reverse complement strand
TAGAACTGAATTAGAACTGAACTAGAACTGAAAAACCGACTGGATTTCTGTAAAAAAAAGAATAATAATAAAATAAAATTTTTAATACTTTGAACTTAAATTTTTATGCAAATTTATAATAAAAGTAGTTTTTGGAAATTATCTAACATTAGTTTTAGTTTCTTATTTATCTTTTATTTTTCCATCCAAAACATTAATTACAACTTTCACTTTTTTCTCTATTTATTTTAAGGTCTCTAAAAAGTTGCCAACTAATTTGTGGGTTTAGCAACCCCAATTGCAATATTGCAAAATGCAATTATTTTATGCATAACACCTACAACGACAACATAAATTGCAACATTACAACAAACAATAGCTACAAGTGTAATTTAAAAGAACGTGAAGAAATTTATAAAAATGTTGGACAATATTGTAACGGAGAAGTCTATGGCTACTATGCCAATAGAAATTTTGGCAGATGCTAAAAAAGTCAACAACAACAATTGCAATAACAAACATTTAAGTGATGAAATTTTACAAGACTCTGTTAATAAAACTGTAGCGACAACAAAGACTAATAAAACTAAAACAATATTAAATTGGTTAAAAT
Source organism: Chrysomya rufifacies (assembly GCA_014858695.1). Classification (NCBI taxonomy): domain Eukaryota; kingdom Metazoa; phylum Arthropoda; class Insecta; order Diptera; family Calliphoridae; genus Chrysomya; species Chrysomya rufifacies. The sequence continues at coordinate 27,921 of JACGTJ010000986.1, read as the reverse complement.
CTACTACTACAACTACGAACACAAATAGTAATAATAACCATAATAATCATATTAATAATATTAAAAATAATAGTGTAACAAGTGATAATAAAGATATAAATTTATGTAATAAACAAAATCAAAACGATAAAACAATATCAAGCCAAGAAACTGTTAAAGATTTGAGTGACAATTGTACGTGCCCCAAAGTTAAAACACAAAACAACACACGTTCTTCAAAAGACTTAAACTTAACAAATACAAATTCCAAAAGTCACAAAGACGACGAAGGTTTAAGGGAATTTCGTGGTGTACAAACATTAAAGCATTTTTGGAATAAACGTATCACTGCCAATCGTGATTCTGCCTTAAGATCAAAAAATTCTAAACCGCAATTTACTAAATCGGTAAGTTGTCTAGTGAATGCCATTAATAACACTGGGGAACCACCACCAACATCTTCTCCGCCACCGTTAAGCGAAAAAGAATTGTTAAAAGCACGCAAATTAAGAGCTTTAAGTTTATATGATTGTTCCAGAGATTCCATAGAATTTGATGAAATTTCTTTATCAGACATTGACATACAAAAACATTTGGAAAAAGATAATTTCTATAAATATAAAACAGCAGAGCAGGCCTCTAAGTTAAGGGAGCAGAGTGAACAAAGTTCTACACAAAGAAAATTAAGCAACAGTATTGTAGTGCCTGCAAAAACGGAACGTTTTGATTGGTTAAAAAGGCATGATAAATTTTCTCGTAAAAAGTCTATAGAACTTACATTTATACCCGCCACACAATTGTTTATGAGTAGCGATAAGGCCAATACTTCCGCTACAATTAATCGCGATATTATAATCAACGAACACAATATGCATACACAACAACAACAGCAGCAGACATTAGCCACTTGTTTGCCAACGGCAATTGGCCAAAAGCTCAACGAAGTTGGCAATACGAATCTTAGCAGTGAAGCGTCTACACCAACACTTACAGCCACAAACTCGCCACAACATGTAGTTAGTCGTCGTAGAGCAACAACAAGAAAAGATTCAATTAAGACATTAACGAGCGCTAATAGCATTAGTAGAGAGTCTTCTACTAACTCCTTGGCCACCAGTGCTAATAGTCATAGGACTGTGGTGAAACGTAATTCTTCTGCTCGTAAATATAGCTTCAAAACACATGCTCGTTCTTATCATGCTCACCGCAAAATGCACTCCAACAAAGACAATGCTGCTGCCTCAATATCCGCTAATCCTTCCAATAGCTTGGTAGCCAAGTTGACACAACAATTCAATGAGATCATACAAAAAGATAAAACCCTATTGGAGGAATTAAAACGTAAAAATGGAGTGATTATGACCCATAAAGGTCATGTCTATAAGTTAGTGGATACTTCGACATTAAATCGCCATCCATCACCCTCTGGTAGTCGTTCAAGTTCAAGGGCTCATATTGTAAACGATACATTACCTACAGGTTCATCTACTGTACAAAAAAATATTAAGAAATTTGAAAGTGAATCAAGAGGTCTTAAACCCAAAGTGCCTTTGAAAAGTATTAAGGTTTTGAGGAAAAGTAATGAAGTAGTTATACATAAATCTATAACAGCTGCTACCCTACAATCTACCAATAGGGTAACTATAAAAGCTGAAGTAAAACCTCAAACATTGCAGCTACCCAAAACTTTAGAAAGGGTACAGGAGGAAGCTAAAACTCCGGTGGAAAATCAAGATTTTAAAGAGAATATCAAAGAAGAGAACAAAGAACAAAAGTCTAATATGGCTAATACCCTGGAAGATGTTTGTTCGAAGAGTAATGTATCTATATCCCCAATAGAAAACCCAGTTATAAAGGAATTGGATAAACCAAAGGAAATTAAAGATAAAACTCTAGAACTAAAGAATAATGAAGAAAACATTTTCCAAATTAAGAGTATGGAGAATGATGTTGTAATTAAGCAAACTCCTGATAACACTCCTGAACAAAATAAATTACTTGTGGTAATGCCTCCCAGAAATGAGAGTGTGATTTACAAGAGTATACACAAGAATAAGAAAAAGAATTCCGAATCCTCACAAACTGCCAGCAATAATAAAGCGGAATCATTAAGCAAAATCACTTCAGCGAATAATGAAAATTTGGAGAACGTTATGAAATTACAGGAACCATTATTACAGAATAATGATAAACAGCAAACCAACTCTTTAGAAATAACAACTCAATCACAAATAACTAACCCTATATACACATCTCCTAAAAAACCTACCAATTTAGATTTAAATACTAAAAACGCGGAAAATACCAAAACACCTGAAGGCTCCAAAACTAAAGTAGATAACTTTAAAACTCCCGAAGATACCAAAACTATATTAGATCACTCCTCAGAAGATTGTGTATCTCCTGAACCATTAGAAGAAGAGGATAAACGAAAACGTAAACATAAATATGCCAAAATTTATGAGAAATTAAGATATTTTACACCTTTCTCTCACAGTAGTAAAAAACTGAAACCAAATGCCTCCAGTAACAGTACACTAGATGTAACATCATTAGAAGATGTAACAGATTCAAATCCCACTAGTCCCAAAAGTACAACAAGCAATATAGAAGAGCTGAAATCAACTCCATTGAGCGCAACTGCAAACGAAAACTCAAATATAATAAAAACGGAAGAATATACTCCTATGAATTCTCCCACACCCAAAAAAGCTTTAGATTTCAAAAATGTTGAGTATTCTGAAATCATCAATCCAGAAGCCAAATTATTAGATGCTTTGGAACAGGTTGATAAAAAACTACATAATTTGAATCAGGATCATGAAGAACCATTTTTGGAATCAGATGATTATGGACAGCCTTTAAAACCAAATTCATCATTTTTACATCAAACTTCCATTAAAGAACTATCACCGACTGCAACTACAGTCATACAAGCGGTTAATGTAAGTCTAGTCAATGCCATTGAAGGAGAGCAAATGATTATGGAACAAAAAGAGATACAACAAAATCAACAACAACATGAAACTCAAAATAAATTACAAGATAATAAAATGGAATTAGAACAATCTGCTCCTTTATTACCTCCTAAGAAATCTATAGAAAAACAAGATGAAGAAGAACCATTATATGAACCCATCTGTGTTGATGAAAATTTAGAATCTAAGACTGAAAAATCATATATTAATAGTGAATTCAAAACTGGTAACTCTCTGCTAACATCTCATATAATAGAAGAGGATATTTATCAAACCGTAGAAGAAGCTAAAGGTTTATATGATCATTTAAACACTCTTAAACCTGCAGATATTGTTATTAATTCTATAGCAGAATTAGATGGTTATGAACCAATAGAAAATCCTGATGATACTACGAATTCCACAAAAACTACTAAAAATGATATTAACAATTCTATAGTACATTTTGATGGCTACGAAGAATATACACCATCGGTGGAACCCTTAACTACGACCATCATTACACCAGTAGCACGTAAGGTTACAGATGAATTACCGGATTTACCAAAACCTAAAAGAATTTTACCAAAATCTCCTATGCCCATAAGAACAGTTCCAAAACCCCCTTTGTCGCGGCAACAAAATACTGAAGAATCTCTTAATGCCAGCTGTCAGGAACCAACATATTATGGTGCAGAGGAAAATATTTATGATACCATTAAAAGTTCCCATTGTTATGAGTCCCTACAAAGTGTGGGCAAAAAATTACAACAAACTTCTGCTTCACCTCTATTAAGAAATAAAAATATGGATAGTGTGTCCTTAACATCGAATTGTTATGAAAGTATTTCACATTTTAATCGTAACAATATTGTTGGTCATCATAGTGGTGGCAGTAGTAATGGCTCTACTTTAACCATTTCTTCGGAAAATAAAACAAATAGTCTATATGAGGATTCCTTAACATCTAGTCTACACTATTCAAGTAAACGTATTTATCATATAAATACTCATGCAGAGACCAATAAGTCGACCTCAACTACAGATGGAAATAGCATTAATGGTGGTTATGGTGGTTCTATTGGTCGTACAACAGATACAAGTGACGAATGGACTGATATTACAGACAATGAGAACAATGAAACAGAGTGTAAACCACAATTTATCATGTAAGTATTTGATGGGGAAAAAAAATATTATTTAGTTATAGTGAAATATTGATCTTATCTTTTGTTTTAGTATCTTATCGAATCTTTTGTTTTCATTTTCTGTGAAAGAAATAATATTGATTTTGTAACTGTGATAAGAGTTTGAAAGATAAAATGATATATTTTTTGAAAAAATGATAATATGCATTAGTTTTTTGCCCGCCTTAAGATTTTAGGACTGAAATATAATCAAGGGATGAATGAGGTATTTCATATTTCGTTATCCATGACAGGATTAAGACTGAAATTAAATCAAGGGATGAATGGGGTATTTCATATTTCGTTATCCATGTATTCAGGGATGGATTAAAAGCAGAAAATGGCACGTGTTTAAGTGTATACTTCTAGCCCTTCGCCCTGTTTTGAGCAAAGTTTTTGAAGTAAAAATTTTTACTATAAAATTCGATAAAATATCATAACATTTAAATTTGAGGCAAAAGGACCCGTAAAGGTCTATAAATGTAGAAAAAATATCATAACATTAAAATCTGAGGCAAAAAGAACCCGTAAAGGTCTATGAACAGTAATCAAAACTAAAGGATGTTTTGACATTCTGATACCTTTGGTTGTAGTGACCAGTAAAATTAATGTTTTAGAAATTTAAACCACCTCTAACCTTTTTGTTTTCCGATAGTGGTGACATTGAGGCAAAAAAAAAAAAAAAAGATAGAAAAGCATAGGCTTTCTATATTAGATTTATATAGGGTTTTAAAGTCCTATGAGCGCTTTTTAGAAAACTACCCTGTAAGTTTTTCAAAACATGGTTAATCGGATAGATATGAAATGTTTTTTTTTTATCCATAACTTATGCCATCTGATTTTACCCATTTCCAATACTAAATCGCTACCATGCAAGGTAATGACCAAAATAGGTCCCCGTTTATATATATATAATTCTGTATAGGGAGTAAAAATGGTCAAAAAGAGAAAAATCGATAACCTTAAAAATAATAACTAAGTAACACCAAAAACAAATTTTACACTATTTGTTATTCTGACAAAAAAAAGTACAGATTTGGCACTTTTTTGAAATTCAGCACCCTGTAGCATGTGTGTGGAAAACAACTAACTATATTGTTAAAATTCAGTTTGGTAACTTTGTAAATTTATAAAATCCTATTTTTATAAAGCAAATAAAAAAGGTTATAAAAAGATAGCATATATTATAAAAACAGAAAGTGCAAAAAAGTACCAAAATTCATAAGTTATCAAAAACTTAAAAAATATACCAAATTACAAAAATAACAAAAAAATTAAAAAAAAACGTGAAAAAAGTACCAATTCTCAAGGTTGATAATAAAGTGTCAGATTACGTTACGCTAACTTACATATCTTATATTATTTTCTTTTGCATTTGTTAAATTAAAAATGTATTTTTAAGAAAATCATTTTCCCTATTTCCGCCCCCGATTTCATTAAAAAAAAAGTTATTATTAATATCCCCTAAAGATTAAACATCAACTCACAAACAGTTTTGTTTTATTTATAATAAATACAAATAAAAGATAACAACATTTGCAAATCCATTCATATAATATTTAAACAAAAACATTTAAAGTGGTTATCGGTTACTTTTATCTGACTTTTTTTCGCTTGCTGCTATAGTTATTGGTCTGACTCTCTCTCTCTCTCTCCCTCATTCTTCCTCTTAGATAATTTACTTGTAATTTTATAGAGAATAACAGCCATAGCCCACTAACCCAGAAATTTATTTATTATTTATTTGAACAGATAACAATTGTTGTTACACTTTTTTTTTATTTTCTACCTTTTACAAAAAAAAAAAAAATAGTTGAAATTAAATCAATATTTAGTTACATTTGAGATTTTGTTTAGCAGTGTTGAAAATTTGTTGCAATAGTGAAAAAGAAAAAATGAGTAGTACATTTTATTTGGAAACACATTTCGAATATATGTAGGATAATTATTGAATAGTACTAATTAATATTAAAGGATTATTAATAAAGATTTTTTTATTTCAGTGTACGTGAACGTTCTAAGCCACGCAAAAGTCCGGATTGGTCTAGAAGAGTACGCGATAAACGCCAAAGAAAATCGAAAAGTTGTATAGAAGATGGTAAGTAAATATTTATCAAATAGATTTAGTAATCGTCAAATTCATTTGAAAAAAATATATCTAAAATCAAAATTAGCATACATACTGCTGCTGCTGTATGTACAAATTTTCATCAACGAATCTTAATCGATTTTTTAACACAAAAATAAATCTTCAAACTAAAATTACAAAAAAAAAAAAAAATCCATATTTAAAAGTTTATTTAAATTACCTTTTAAAATTAACGCTATTATCTCTACAAGAATTTAAGTTTTAAATAACAAAAGCTTTAAGCAAAGCTTTAATTTGTATTTAACATTTATTTTATTAACTTGTTTTTAACATTACTAAAGTCAAGCTTTGTTTAAAAGCTTTTGTTTAAATGTTATTAACAGTTCTTTTTCATCTTAGTTGTTTTTGGAAGACCACACACTTTCTAAACAAAACCTAAAACAAACAACGTCAAACTAAACTATTTTGGTTTATAAAAGAAGGGATAAACCTAAATAATTTGTTTGGAATCAAATCAAAACTGCTGCTTAGATTCAACAAGAAATTAGCTACAATCTTTCTAAATAATCATTTAAAATTTATCATTTAGTGCTTTAAAATGGCGGATATTTCAAAATTATTTTACGATATTTTCCATTTTCAATGCCAAACAAAGGAATGCAAAATTAGGTCATCCTTAGCTGTCCCGCATGAACCGTATCCTGTTTGTAAGCCAAAGTAAAACATTAGTCATACGGCTATGTTACTAACATAGCATCCACATTACTAAAGCCATGTTGCTGTTAACTCCAGTAGTAGTTAAAAGTAAATGCAGCATTTGTTCACATAGAGATGCCATATTTTTTTGTAATAAACAGTCACTTCAAGTAGGGTTTATAACCCTATAAAGAAAATTATTTGAAATTTTTTTCCACTTTTATGTTAAATTATAAAGTTCTATTAAAATTTTTAAAAATTACATTAACTTCTATCTACTTTTTCATATCTTTAATGAAATTATTTCATTTATAAATTAGTTTATAATCAATAATCTTATAATTCCAAAAAACAACCATTTGAATTTTTGTGCGATTCGTATCGGAATTAAAAGTTTAATACATTTTCAATGTAAACATTTTGAAAATTGAATGTGTAAACTTTTTAGTATCCGTTTAGCGGAAGAATCCTATTTAAAGTGTAATTCAAGTGCTATACTTTAAATTCAAGGCTTGAATTATAATAAAATTCAAAATTCCAGCACGAGAAATAAGAAATTTTTCGATTTCTCTTTTCGGCTTTGACTATCTGGGAACATTTAAGTCGATTATTCAATTTAATTAAAAATTGGCGGCTTCGACTTTTCCATTTATGATCCATTTTGACGATTGATCGTTTAGAACTATTTTTTTTTTTTAATTCTAGTTTAAACGTTGAAACATTAAGTTATTTGACGAAATATTTAACTGTTAGAAAAATGTAAACAAAAAAAACAAAGTCGTTATTTTAAATATAATTTTTAATCTTTTACTCGATCTTTTTTTTTCGATTCATCTTCAAAAATTCACCAAATATAGCTTATTATAATTTTATTTCTTTTTTGGGCCATATAAGAAGACCAGTCTGTATCTAAGCAATTTTATGAAAGAGAAATATTAAGGTATTGTGACGTAAATTTAATAAATTATAAAAGAGCTAATACTCCCCAAAACAATTGTTGTACGAGATTATTTGTTATTGTTGTTAATTCTGTTGTAGTGAAACTTGCCAGATTGTTGAGAAGAGAAAAGTATTAATATAATTATGGCAGTTATACGGAATTCAGGGTGTTGTTTACGTTAGTGCTAGGAGCTAGAGAGATTTGTACCAGAACATATATTACAATATTTTACGGGGAATTATTTATTAGGCGGAATTTCGTGAAAATTTCTTTGAATTAATTCAAAAATAACAAAATATTTACATTACGATTTTGAAATTCTTTAGATTGCTTTTGGATTTTTAAAATTTTTAAATTTATTTTCGATCCATTTACGCTGCTTATTTCATAAACATTACAAAATGTTTTAAATTACAATTAATAATATTTTATTTTTATATATGTATCTGCGAGTGATCCCGAGTTGTAAATAGTGTAGAAAAGAAAAAAATATACAAATTTGAAGTGCCTAAGAAGGGACTTACAGTAAGGAGAAAAGCGATACTGCGAAAACATACTCTGTTATTATGAGGGGCTTCTCATTCCAAAAGTTGATTAAATTGTGTTGTGGAAGAAAATTAATTGAGTTTTTAGAAGGAACACATTTTTTGTACATTTGTTTTAATCCAAACGAGTATGTAAAAGCGATGGTGACTTCATTACTACTCAATTGGCTCAATGATCGCACACGACATTTTCGTTGACGACTCGTTTAAGACATGTCACACATTTTACATGTTTTTAATCGACAACACCAGAGAAATCGTCATTTTCTTGTTGATTTCAATACATGTGATATTTTAAAAGACAAAATGAGCGACATCATCAAAAAAGTTATCCTTGTAAAATGACAAGATGAAAGACATTGTCATGAATTATGTCTTACCAAATGATAATTTGTTAAGACATTTTCTTATAATGTATCCTTTATTAAACAATTTTGTGGATATTATAAGGAAGAGCGTCCTTAATATTATCATTATCAAACGACAGTTCATAAGACTATAAGAAAAAATGATCGTTGACGACTGCGGAACAAAGAGATGAGCGTTTATATATACGTCAACTTATGTATTCGTCAATGAAAACATTAACGACTTAATCACCCAGCATTACCTTGACGTATATATGGGGAACATATTCACTAGTTTTATTCAAATTTTAAAAACGACAATGTCTCTCTTTGTGTTTTGTACGATTTCTGCGACATTTGTTCCAAAAGATTCGTGCAAGACTTGTTACAGTTTTTGAACATTTATCTTGCGGCATTTAACTTTGTCTTGTACTCATAGTCGAAAATGTAGTTAAAAATGGGCATATACAATGATGTATGTAGGTTGTCTAGTTGTCTTAAGATTCCTATAAGAAACCAATCCTAACACGTATAATTATAGTGAGATGATCGAAGATTCTCTACTCAGTTGCGATTCTTTGTATTGATTGTTATATTGGGATTGTTATATTGTATTTTTCAAGATTTTCTCGACATTTGTTCCAAAAGATTCGTGCAAGACTTGTTCCTATTTTTGAACATTTGTCTTGCAAGATTCAACTTTGTCTTGTACCCATAGTCGAAAATGTTTTAGAGACATAGCCAACTGGGTAATAATAAATGGGCATACACAGTCAAGTATGTAGGTTGTCTAGTTGTCTTAAGAATCCTATAAGACTCCAATCCTAAGTTGTAGAATTATAGTGAAATGATAGAAGTTTTTGATCCTTTTCATTGATTGTTATATTGAGAGTTATTTGGAAAATATATAATCATAAATTATTAATGTGATTGGAGCTTTTGCGAATAGGGCAATTTATTTTCAAAACTTTAAATAAGTGGCAACCATAACAATAACAGCTTTAAACGAGAGTAATATTTAGCGATTGGTATAATGAAACAACAAAAAAAAAATAATAATAACAATAATAATAAAAACCAAATATAATAAAAAATACGACAAAAAAAACCTGAAGAACAACTAGTATGATGATATATATTTTTTGTTTCTATATTATAGTATATGGGGGATCATTTTTTTGTTTAAGCACAATAGCAACACAACTGCAATTACGAGTAAATAAAATCCAACAAAATACACAAAAGTTAAACAAAACGAAAATCATACAAGATTTGAATTTGAGTAAAATTATTTAGTTGTGAGTAAAGTATTTCAATGAACGGACGTGTATGAATTACGGATTTTGGTGGAGGTTAAAAACATAAGTTTTTTTTTTTTTTTTGAAAAGAAATAAATAATGAAATAAAGTGCAGTTATTTGTTAAACAAAATTTTACATAAAAAAATTGTGTATGCAAAACACAAAATAGAAATTTTTGAAAAATTTTAAAGATAAAACTATTTCAAGAAAATAGATTTTGAATTATGGCCAAATATTAAAAAAGCAAAAAAAGTGAAAATTTTGTGAATATAAATTGAAATATTGATATTTCAAAATCATAAATAAAATGTTAAAGTTTAACAAAAAAAAAAATTTTATTTAAAATGACATTGTGTTTTATATTAAATTAAAATTTAAAGACAAAAAACAACAACAAAAATAACAATAAAACGTAACATGATCATTTGCAATTATGTAGTTAGTCGTTTATCTTTAAAATAAAAAAAAATAAATATATTTTTATAAAATGTTTTAAAACACAAATTACTTTAGTTTTAGTTACTAAAGTAAAAACTTGGTTAAATTTTTGTTTGTTGATCACCAGCTTGAACCAGTGAACACGATGACGAAATTCATTGTTAAGCGAAAATTTTAAATTTATCTTTTTTTTTTTTTTTTGGTTTTTTAATTAAATAAAATAAATTCACAAATGAAACCTGCACAGAAATCAACTAACTGCTAGTAGTTTTATTTTTAGTGTACACTGTAAAACTAGTAAAAAAAAATTTATGTTAAACCTTGAAAAATTTATAATATAAAAAAAACAACAATAACAAAAATAAAATAACTTTTATTTAATTTAAATCAAAAACCTAAAGCACAAAAATAAATAAAAATAACATAAAGAAAAAAAAGAAGCTACAACTACTACAACAATAAATTACCAATAAAAATCATTTAAACTAAATTTAATGAATGAGGCAGATTTTGTTTTAACGAAAAAGGCTACGAAAAATAAACGAACAAAATTTTAAATTTAAGAGCTTTTTTTCAAAGGCTGTTTGATTTAAAAAGACAAACTACAAATAATTACAAAAAAAAAAACAAAACAAAAATTTTGCAAAATTTTTTTTTCAATTTTGGTTTAAAATTTATGCAATTGAAAAATTGCATTATGGTAAAAGCCAACATTACCAAGCATTTCCAAAAAAATAAAAAAAACAACAACAACAATAGCTTTACAAATAAAACTTTAAAAAAATTACAATAAATACAACCAAAAATAAAAGAAAAAAAGACAACAAACAATAAAATAATGAATAACACGTTCAACATAAAAACAACAAAAATTTCCCCATTTGACGTTGATCATTTTAAACGTAGATGGCAAAAAACTTAATTTCAACTAATATTTAACAAAAAAAAAAAAAATTACAATAAATAACACTGATGGTACACATGTCTGTTTGATCAGTGATCACATAGCGTTAATGGGCTTCCGCGTAAATAGTTTGGAAACTACAAAAATAATAACAAACAACTACAACAAAAGCAGAAAACAAAAACAAAAAAAGTTGAAATAAATACCATCTATACTCTACAATTTACCATTAAAATTACAAATTAATAACAACATACACATTTTTTTTATTATTAGTTATAAAGTTCATTGTACATTGTTTTTTTTTTTTTTCATTTACACCTACTTTTAAATTTACAACTTTTCGCATTTTTAGTATTTTCATAAATTTTTTTTCTTCAATTAACGTTAACGTAAAAATATTTTGAATATTTGTTGAAAATTATTCATCGACATATGAGTTCCAACCTTTATTTTCACACAAAACTCAAAATTAATAACCAAATCCATCAATAACTTTTGTGGTATTTAATAAAAATTTAAAAGTTTATACACTTAAAGAAATTTGTTATGAAAGTATCTACAAATGGCCTAATTTATATTTGAATTTTTATACCCACCATCAAAAAATGATNNAAAAAAATCAAGTGTTTTCTCTTATAGTTTAGGTGTGTTGTAATCGTTTAAAGCAGTCTTCCCCAAAATCAAGCACGCGAGCGTATTATATCCACCATCAAAAAATTATGGGGGGTTATATTGGGTTTGTCATTCCGTTTGTAACATGTTAAAATATTCGTCTAAGACCCCAAAATGTAAATATATTCTGGATCCTGGTAAGATTCTAAGTCGATCTAGCGATGTCCGTCCGTCTGTCTGTCTGTTGAAAGCACGATAGAGATCGCACCGGATGAGCTAGGAAGACGAAATGTGGCACATATATAAGGTTTGTTTGGTA
>JACGTJ010000986.1:0-14056 GCA_014858695.1 Chrysomya rufifacies | reverse complement strand
TTTTGAAAAATGTACTAAAAATAGCAAATGTTTTTAAAAAATACTAAAAATAGCAAGTTTTTTGAAAAAATTTATTAAAAATAACAAATTTTAGGAAAAATTTACTTAAAAATATAAATTCTTTTTAAAAAATTTACTAAAATGATCAAATGTTTTTGAAAAATTTACTAAAATTAGCAAATGCTTTTGAAAAATTTACTAAAATAGCAAATGTTTTTGAAAAATGTACCAAAAATAGCAAATGTTTTTGAAAAATTGACAAGAATAGCAAATGTATTCGAAAAAATTAATAAAAATATAGCAAATTTTTGGAAAAATTGACTAGAATAGCAAATGTATTTGAAAAAATTAATAAAAATATAGCAAATTTTTGCAAAATTTGCTATATTTTTGAAAAATTTACTTTTTGAAAATTTATTAAAATTACAAATTTGTGAAACATTTACTGAAAATAGCAAATTTTTTAAAAAATTCACTAAATAAAGCAAATTTTTCAAAATTAACCTTTAAATAGCAAATTGAAGAAATAATTTCTGTAACTGTATTTGTAATGTATTCATATTATATTTCATTTAAACTTATAGAAAAAAAAAGATATTTCTTTTGAAAAAGCTTCTCTTAAAATGGCAAGAACAAGTGTCCAGTATTTAATAATAATTTTTCAGCTTTAAAAATAAAAAAAAAAATTAAAATAAAAGTGAATAAAGCTGGAAAACAAAAACAAAAGTTGTTAATAAAAATTCAACTAACCGGTCTACAGCTGGTCGATCGAATCTATTTAATTCGTTTGTTTGTTCATTCGTTCATAACATTAAAATAGCTTGAGTGACTACAAATATGAATTGAAAACTATAAAACTTAAAAAAATGTGAGGGTTGCATAAAACGAATTTTTTAGTTTTTGAAAAAAAAAAAATAAAAGTTATAAAAAGATTAAATAATAATAATAATAAATAAAAACTAACCGACGCCCATTACAACAAGTTAATCAAAAACCAAACTCAAACACATGAGAACAATTAAAATAAATTCCTTTTATTTAATGAATTGTAGGGGTCTGTTAATAAACAAAAAGAAAATTAATAAAAGTTCATGTTAATTGTAATCAATTAAAGAAAAACAACAAATAATAACGAAAAACATAAATACATATACATACATATGTATATGTCCAAAGAATTTAATCAATGACTCATACCCACAGTGCACTATAACAACAAACAATGATCAATATATGGACCAAGTTGTAAAATAAAAACGAAACAAACCAACAACAAAAATTCGCTTTTTAACTCTCAAAAACTACAAAAAAATAAAATACAATCCACATAATAAAATAATGTAGATTCCATAAAGAATCGTTTGTGTATAAATAAAAATGGATACAAATACAACAACATTTACGAGTGCAACACCAACAACATTTAAATTCAATACAAATACTTTACGTACTTTGCCGCGTAAACGTCGACCTCGCGCAGTGGGTGAAGTGTCAATAACATGTCCTTCGAGTTGTGTTTACTTAAATGGCGACATTAAAGAGGATCCAACAACAGATTCTGCCAAACCAGAGCCGGTTTATCAGAATACTTGCATAGAAGAATTGAAAGATAAATTACAATCAATACCCAAATCAGAAGAAAAAGGAAAAGATACATTGCGAAATGTTGTACGCCAACGTCAACGAATACATTTGACATTTATACGTGCCACCATTGCTGAAGTGGATGAAACGCGTGAAGGCATTGTGATGAGCACTTTTGTAGGTTGGTATTTCTGCTTGTAGTGAGTGAGGTTTTATTGTTTTGTAGTTGAGATGTCGATGCTTAAAAATAGAATGTTACTTTGTTCTTTTCCTGGAATAAAGAAGATTAGCAATAAGTTGTTGAAATATTGTATAGGGGTAGAAGTTAAGTTCTTGCAAACTATGAAACTTGAAGTGAAATCGGGGATAAATAAGTTGAATTGACTCAGAAACCATTCATTATGGAAATAGCTGACGTAGGATCTTTCTTAACTTCTATTTGTTATTGTCTCACACGATTTACATTTTCATTATCTCCTGCAGAAATGTCTTAATATCGTTGTTATGTGTTAAATTTTGTTTCTGATGGAATTTTTTTTTCAATTCAAAATAGCTATAAGAAGTCTAATGCAATTAGACTTCACCCATGAGGGTCTAAAAATTCATATAGTGTTTTTGAATTATAGGGGATTATGTGATTAACATCTTTAGTTGAGTCTCTCTTTTGGGGAAGTTATCTATAAAATTGAAGATCCCTTGGAAATATTAGTGAGCTTAACGAAATCGAACTTTGGAACATAATTATTTATGTAATGAAGTCAGATTGGAAAACATAATTTAGATAAAATCATAAAGCATTGATATTTATTTTTAAGATCAATCAAAGAATATATTGAATTTATGATACATTTTGAAAGAAATTTGTTTAATTAAAACTAAATTTAAATAATTTTATATTCACATTTTATATCAAGCAATCACTATTTATTCTCTTCATTTTATTTGCAGATGATCCCGATCATTATTATGAACAACTCTCGCCCCTGGGACTATCCAAACGTCATTCCCTACTCGAACAAACTCGTACGAATAGCTTACAAAGAAATCAAGATTCTGTACGTGTTTCGAAACGTGGTAAAAAGATGTCATATTCTGCTCACGCTCTCGGACAACATATATCGGACGATTCATTTGATTCAGACACCGATGACTATTATGAAAGTGAACATTTCAAAAATTCCCATAACGATAGTGGTGTCGATATAAGAACTACAAAATTGCCAGATCCTCCAACAACATCTAATCAAATGTATTCGTTTGTTAAGAAATTTAAGAATTTTATAGTGAATAAAAAATCTCCAAATAGTTCGAAACATGGTGGAAGCCAACAAAAAATCGATGATAGTTCATCACAATTTTATGGAGAGAGTAAACAATTACCACCACCACCATTGGAACCGTTGTCACCGTTGACAGTAACCAAAGAATTAAGTACTTCGGAAAAGAATTTATTATTGGCACAAAGTACGGTATCTATACCGGATTCATCTGCTACAGCTAGAAAATCTAAAACTACTAAAAGTTTAAGATCACGTATACGCAAGAGTTTAGTTGGTTTTGATAATAAACAATTTTCGACTTTGACGCCTACGAGAAGTACTTTCTATATTGAGGATACAGCAAATGAGGAAAATAATGGTCAATTAGATTCGGGATTTTCCGAAAAAGCCCTTTCAGGTGAATTACCTACCACAACATCTACACCTACTGCAGAATCACAAAAATTATCAACAATAGCACGAAAAGCTAAAAAAGAAGCCAAATTAGCGAATTCACAAAGAAGGCGTACCACTATAGGCATTAGACCTCATGAACCGCCACCACCACCACCGCCAGAAAGCAATTCTAAAATCAAACGCCAAAGTAATACTTCGTGGTATGCCGAATGCGGTGTATTCAAAAATGGTACCACCAATTTGGTGCATGATGATACTCAAATATTAAATAGTCAAAATGGTAGTGGAGGCAGTAGTATTGCGGCTGGTTCTACTTGGTATGAAGAAGCAGGACTCTATCAAACTAGTGGTGTATCTGTGGCCAGTAGTAGTGGTAGTTCGGGCGTATCTACCAGTAACGAAGCTGGCCCTTCAGATGAATTATCTCATAGTATGTTTAGCAATGAACCTTTGTATCAAATTTATAGTGCAGCGAAATTGGAGGCAATATCCAGAGACATGCAAGATGAGAGTTCAACAGATGGTTATGAAGAAATTGGAGATCGTCGTAAGAGCGATACAGGTATTAAGAAAGAAAGTTTTCGTAAATCTTCAAGACCTACGGCTTTACAGTTGGTAGAACCTAAAAGTGGTCCGGAGCGAACATTGTGGAGTCAAATACCAGAAGTTATTAACTCATATATAATACGTGAGTATTTTTGAAAGATAATTTGTATATTTTAGAGAATTTTACAGTTTTTAATGAATCGTAAAATGCTTGTAAATAACATTAAAATTGTACTTGCAAAGTTAATCAATGCGAAGCATAAATTTAAAGAGTTTAAAAAACATATAAAGCATTATTTTTCTTGTATTTTACAGCAACAATGACACCACGTGAACGGTCTTTAATGGAGGCCAAATTCGAAATTATTACTTCGGAAGCCAGTTACCTTAAATCTCTTAATCTCTTACGCACTCACTACATGAATCATCCCGTGTTTCGCGATCAAAACATAGTCAGTTCTCGTGATCGTAAAGCTTTATTTGCCCACATAGTCCCGGTGCATGAATGCTCAGAAAAACTCCTAACAGAATTGGAGTCCTGCTGGCAGGACAACATAATGTTAATAGGTTTAAGTAAACGTATCTATGCCGTAGCCGAAAAACACTTCCATGTATATGTTGGATTTTGCCAAAATCAAGGACGCATGGATCGAACCCTTAAACATTTACGCGAAGCTAAGGGAATATTTGCACAAAACCTAGAATTACTCGAATCAAGTCCGGCCTGTTGTGGTCTAAATTTACATTCATTCTTAATGTTACCTATGCAAAGAATAACAAGACTGCCATTGTTAATAGATGCTGTATTCAGCAAATGTCATCCTAATGATGATGAATATGAAAATTGGAAAATGTGTTTGGCCATAATGAATAAAATTGTAACACAGTGTAATGAAGCGGCTAATAAGAGTGAACAAGCCTATGAGATTGAGAGAATATCAAGACAACTGGAATTCAATCCAGCCGTTATACGACCTTTGGCAATAGCTCCAGCTGGTATTTTAGCTCCCGGCACTAAGCCACGTTATTTAGTCAAAAAAGGAGAGCTAACACATCTAATATGGCGTGGAGATGATGCCAAATTGACGTTCGGTAAAAAATTTTCAAAGACCACAATATTTGCATTTCTCTTTTCGGATTTGTTGGTATTGACAAAACGAAAAGGAGAAGAACAATTTTCGGTATTTGACTATTGTCCACGTAATATGTTGACAATAACATCGGGTGATGAACTGCCACAATTACCAACCAAAGATTTAAATAGTCAAACTAGTAAGAATTTAATATTAATGACTTTGTTGGAAAATCATGAACGTAAAACTGTGGAATTGGTAGGTTTACAAAGAACATAATTTTTCAAGACTTTTCATATAATTTCATTTTTTTTTTTTTTTTTTTTGTTAGCTTTTATCGTGCCCTTCCGTATCGGAACAAGAACGTTGGCTACAAGCAATGCGTCCTCCAGAAGCAGAAAATCCCGGCGAAAAGTTATATGAATCATGGGATTGTCCCCAGGTTATAGCTAAGCATGCCTATGATAATAATGAACCAGATGTTTTGAATTTAGATGTAGGAGATGTTGTCAATGTTATACGCAAATTACCAGATGGTAAGATTTATTTTCATATGACATTCTCTTTTCTGTTTAAAATGTTGCATTTACTTTGACTTTTTGCGGCTTTTAATGCAGAGAGGCAACATTTCTAACAGAAAAGAAAACGGACGTTAGCAATTCCAAGATATGGTATTTAAACATTTGCCTTTTCCGTTTTTCAGGCTGGTATAAAGGCGAACGCATACGTGATGGTGCCATTGGTTGGTTTCCTGGCAGTTATACTGAGGAAGTTAATTCTGTACATGTACGAGCTCGAAATCTTAAACAAAGACATCGTTTACTTACATTCACCGCCACCTATCTTGAATCACAAAAACGCAATAAATGATCAAAAAATATATTATCCTTAAGGATAAATTGTATGTAATTTAAAAAAAAAATCATCATAATTTTTAATTTTTTTTCGTTTTAATATTATTTTAATATTTATCAAGTATTTTTATATCTATGTTACCGATTAAAAATATAAAAATTGCAATATATTTGTATGTGTATAAATTATTTAGGAAAATGTGATATCAAATTATTGTAAATATGAATGAGAAATTTCTTCTTTAAAATATTGAAAATTCTATGTTAATAAAAAAATATATTTTAGATTATTAAATAAGTTCAGTTGTATGTTATAAAATAAAGTAAATATTATAATAATTATGTATAAAATATAAGAAAATAATGTAAATTTAACATATTAATATATTTTTAGAAAATATCTATGTTTTATTTTAAAAAATACGAAAATAAATAAAGAATTTAAAAGTAAATAAATTAAATTTTAGAAATTATGTTTCAAAATTCCAATTTTAATTTCAATATTCATTTGACACAGCAATGATGGTGCTTTGTGTTTGGTGTTTGATATGTAGATGTCGCTATGATTAATGTAACAACGTATTAATTTTAACTTGGCACTACAACGTAAACAACGTCTAAACATTTTAATACCCCCCTGCCAACATTTTGAAGATGGTTGGTGATAAATGTATCGAAAAGGTGTCCATTTAGTGGAATGATAGGTTACCCCCCTGCAAACATTTGGAAGGTGATTGGTGATAAATGTATCGAAAAGGTGTCCATTTAGTGGAATAATAGGTTACATTTGAGAGCGAAAACAAGACAAAGAAAATTATTAAATTTTACTTTGTGAATGTATAACTTTTAGAAAGTAAAATTAATTTTCTAGTGTTATATTAAAAAAACAATTTTATATTTAACAATATTGTTGAAAGCTAAACATTAACAAAATATGTTGTAAGTATGTAAATTCATAAAACAAAATATAAATAGTAACTAATTTGATTGTTTTATTTTAAAAAATAATTATGTCTTATTACAGAGTACATTTTTATTGCAGATAAATAAAATATTTTGGTTATTTTCTTGATTTTTGATTTCTAAATATCACTAAATCGACGCTCAAAAAGTGCAAGGGTGTCATTTAAAAACTATCTAGACGAAGTACGTTTCTTCCCGAACAGTGACACCCTTAAGAACAAAAAATTAAAGAAAATTAGACTCTCAGTAACAACATGAAGCTACTTTTAGGAGTCATTTTCGATAGTAAATGCTTGCAGGGTTAAGTTGAATAAATAATTGTTGGAATTTAAATAATTTAACTGTTGGAATATTAATAATATTTTATAAATTTAGTGCAAATGTTTTTAAGCGTTTTTAAAACGCTAATTAACAAATACATTTAAATGTTTTTAACGCTGTTTTATTGCAATTAATTTTGTAAATTGCAATTAATTTTGATAATTTGCATAATTTTCGTTTAAATATTTTATATTAAATAATTAAAGAATCAGTAGTAAAATAAACTTGAAACCAGATGCATTGAAATACTTAAAAATAAAATAAAAATGCAATTAACTATAAAACCTTTACCCAGCGAATTGCAAAAAATTGCCGAAAATGAATTGGGTGAAGTGCCAGAACGTATACCTAACGATATACAGGCCTTAAGGACTTGGATAGCACAGCAACCGCATTTAAATGCCCGTGTGGATGAACAATTTTTAATACAATTTTTGCGTGGCTGTAAATATAGTTTGGAAAAAGCTAAATCTAAAATTGATTTATTTTTTACATTAAAAACAAAATTTCCCATATTATTTAATAACTCCAATATAAATGATAAACAATTTAGAACCTTATATAATTATGGGTAAATATGTCCTAAACAAAAGATTTAGATAAATTGAACTTAAAATTAATTCTCTTTAACATTTAGCTATGGTTTACCTTTGCCTTTACCACTTAATGATCATGGAGCACGAATATTTTATTTGAAATTTGAAGGTGATTTCGCCAAAGGTCTATTGGATATGGATCAATTGTTTGGTGTTATTAGTGTCATACATGAAATTATGTTATTAGATGATCCTTATGTATGTGTAAATGGTATTATTTATATAGTGGACTTAAAAGATATAACACTTAATATGGTAGCGAAATTTACACCGGGATTTTTAAAAAAATTGGTACAATTTTTTGAAAAATCTATACCTTTACGCATAAAAGCTGCTTATTACGTGAATACTCCTGCAATATTTCAAAGTGTTTTAAATATTTTGTTACCAATGTTTTCGGAAAAACTTAAGAAAAGGGTTAGTATTGATATTGTTATTTGAAATTATTGAATATTTTTATACGCACCATCAAAAAATGATGGGGGGGGATATATTGGGTTTGTCATTCCGTGTGTAACATGTAAAAATATTCACCCAAGACCCTAACATGTATATATATTCTGGATTCTTGTAAGATTCTAAGTCGATCTAGCGATGTCCGTCCGTCTGTCTGTCCGTGTGTCTGTTGAAAACACGATAGAGATCGCACCGGATGAGCTACGAAGTCAAAATTTGGCATAAAGGTTTGTTTTATATTGAAAGAATTGAATCATAAATAAGGAAGTTATGGAACAAAAACCCATAAAAATTTTCAATTTTGGAGCATTTTAGTATATAAGACATATTATATAAATATGAAGGGGATGAAGGTACAAAGATGAAATTTAAGGTAAAACATAATATAGTAACGGCAAACTAATAAGATGCGAAAAATATGCGTGACCTATCAATTTTTTCGCCCGCTCCAAAATAATATGACTTTTTAAGCATATTTCACCCTTAATAAGAAAGGGAAGAACGTACAAAGATGAAATTTTAGACTGACTTTTAGATAGTAGAAAGAATATTGAAAAAATGGGCGTGCTCCGCCCACCCACAAAAATCGGTGATTTTGATGTATTCTGTCACAAATATGAAATTAATGAATGTAAACGATGCAAATTTCGATGCAACGTTAATTAGTAGGAAGAAGCTTGGACAAAAAATATATCAAATATATTTTGATGGTGGGTATTAAAGATTCGGCCAAGCCAAATATAACAGGCTCGTTTTCATTCATTCATTTCATATTTGTGACAATCAAATCACGGATTTTTGTCGGTGGGCGGAGCACACCATTTTTTTCTTACTTGTTATATATTTTCGATTTTCAGATACAAGTTTATGGACAAAATTATCAAGAACTGCTAACCAATATATCTTACAAATATTTACCCAAAGATTTGGGTGGTGAAAACGGTTCAACAAATCAACTATTAAAGGATTTCGAAGTGAAATTGTTGCAATATGAAAACTATTTTAAAGAGAATATCCATTATGGTACCAATGAAATGTTAAGACCTGGCAAACCTATAGATTTTGATAGTTTATATGGTTTGGGTGGTTCGTTTAGAAAATTGGATGTTGATTAAAATTTAAGTTTGATTTATTATGTGTTTTATTTTATATGGTAAATGTTATATTTTTCTTTTTAATTTTTGTTAACTATTTATTAATGTGTTTTGTTGTTTTTTCTTTTGATTTCTGGCTTAAACTTGTTGCGCTGGAACAATGTTTTTTATTTGTGTAATACAAAATAAATTTCAATGTCAAACAATTTACATTTATGAAATTATTTACAAAATTTATTTAAAAAATTGTAATCAGAAACAAGTTAGAACATTTTATATGACTTGTTAGTAACTTGAATCTTTAATAACCAACATCAAACATGAAATCGCAATGTAAGTATGTGCATTTTGACCTTATGTGGCTGATAGTCGGAAAAAGGGTTCAATCGAAGCCTCTTTTTTTATTATCCAACTATAAATTAAAATAATGATTAAATTTCATATTTACCGCCTAGTTTTTACTGTCAAACTTTACCAAAAGAAGACAAATATTTTGACCTAATATCTTTTTGAAGCCCCGCATCCTCAAGCATAAATTATTCTTATCTTTAACTATATCAAATTTCATTCAACTATCTTAATCCATTCTAAAGTTACAGACAGACGTTTATGAAATATGAGCGATCAGAAAATGTGTATGCCCCTTTTTCCATTTAAATGCATATTTACGAAAAACGGTGAAGATTTTTCATTAAAATTTTGGCCTGATGTATGAGTGATCACAAATCATCGCACTTTTTCATTTAAACATACATTTACTGAAATATAGTAGATTCGAAATTTTCCATATAAAATGCCAGTCTTTGATAAGAAATATGGGTGAGCAGAAAATGCTACACTTTTTCCGCTTGATCTCATATTTTTTTAAGCTATTGCGGAATTAGTAAGAGATATGAGTGATCACAAATGGAAGCCATTTTTCCATTTAAACGCATATTTACTGAGATATCGGCAATTTAAGATTTTCATTAAAAAATCGATATTTGATCTGAAATATGAGTGATTGCAAATTGTAGCTCTTCTCCTACTTAAACACAGACTAACTGAGATATTGACAATATAAGATTTTTCTTGAATACATATCGAGTTTTGTATGAAATATGAGTTGTCACATTGTGATAATATCCTCATTCTTTTCCAAAAAAAAAAAATAAATAAAAAATATTGATTTTTGAAGTATAACTGATCATATAATCCGTATCAAAATTGGAATGGTGATCCCTGATGACAATATCGACTACCTATTGAAAGACGTAGTGGACACGTAGTGCACATTAATCGCCCTTTTTGTTCAAGTTTATAAATTCAGACGCTTTTGTTCACTTCACTGGTGTAATCAATCCACTTTTAGCTTATGCTTAAAGTTTAAACAGCTTAAAATCTTTATTGACATTAAACATAACCATTACATGCCGAAAACCAATAGAAACAAGTAACTGAGCTTGACCGAATACAAGCCCGACTATATAATACCCTACACCATAGTGTGTTTGGTGAATTTAATGACCAGTAACCAATTTTGTACTATGATTGAAACTTTTCCAAAACATCATAAAAATTGCGACTTAAGTCTCATATTTAAGTATTTCATGCTGTTAGACTCCTATTCAGGAATAAAATTTGTATGAGGCTAGGTGAAGTGATGTTTCGATTAAAGTCAAACATGGTACATAACTTTAGATCGAATAAATTTTATTACATTACACACATATCTAAGCGACTTATGGTCTTAAACTTTCATTTCGGTGGGTGCATTTGAATGGAGATTAAGTAAAATAATGAAGACCCTATTCTGGAATAACATTTGTATAGAGCTAGGTGAAGTGATGGATCGATTAGAGTCAAATAAAATGTATTACAATGCACACCTATTTAAGCGACATATGAGCTTAAACTTTCATTTCGGTGGGTACATTTGTGTGGAGGCTAATTGCAATAATGGATCGATTATGAACACTTTCAGCAGACTTTGGTATTATATCAAAATAAATATTTCTATAAAATTGTGAACTTATCCACCTATTTTATAATTTTTGTATGTTTTACCATAATTTTGGGAGGAGATTTTAGTGGGGGGCCAGCTGAAATGATGAATCGGTTATGACCAATTTCAAAATTTGCACAAGGTTTACATGAACTGCCAGTTAGAAGTTCAGACGGACGGATATCGTTAAATCGATTCAAAAAGTAATTGTGAGTCGAAAGACATACTTATACATTGTATACCTATAGTGGTGTAGTGAATACAAATTAAATACGAGTTCTAGATGGCAAATCGTAACGATGTAGAAAAATAATAAAAATTAAAATAAATCAAATTAAATTGCATTCAAACAACATTTTAAATCAGATTATTGCTTCATAACACTGAGGTACGAAATTTCTTTAATGTCATGTCATTTTTTTTTAGCTGAACTGATGCGTTGCCTATCTGAGCAGACGCAGACGAATGGAAATAGATGAAATCTTGACTACAGGATATATGCACTATACTTTTGATCTTAGATAGATATTCACTCATCGATGTAAACGAACGATCATAGCTAATCTATGTTTATGGTGGATATAATGTAAATTTTAAGTACATAATCGCAAATTTCAAAAACGGTGTAGCAAAGTGTAATTAATATTGTGAATTTCATCATATAAATAAAACATCTACAGCGCTTAAGTCATTTGCATATAGTTACTTCAATCAAGAACATCGGTTAATATGTCTCGCATTAAACCTTTACCCAAAGAGCTGCAAGAAATAGCCCAGAAAGAATTGGGTGAAGTGCCAGAAAGAATTCCGCAAGATCTACAAATACTTAGATCATGGATAGAACAACAACCACATTTGAATGCACGTTTAGATGAACAATTTCTAATACAATATTTAAGAGGTTGTAAATACGATTTTGAAAAGGCTAAAAAGAAAATTGATTTATTTTTTACACTGAAAACAAAATATCCTACATTTGCGAATGTCACAAATGTCAATGAGGCGAAATTTAAAAAGATTTATGATTATGGGTAAATATGAAAAACATTAACAGGAAAAAAATATGTTCATATACTCTAAGACTTCACATATATATATTTTTCAGTTTCAGTATACCTTTGCCTCGACCCTTTAACGATAATGGTGCTCGTATTTATTTCGTTCATTTTGCTGGTGACATTGGTAAAGGTCTCATAGATATTGACGAACTATATAGTGCATTTACGGCTACACAAGAAATTTTAATAATGGAAGATCAATATGCTTGTATTAATGGCATTATTTATTTAATAGATGTTGAGGGTACTACCCTAAATATGGCCTCAAAATTTACACCAGCTTTTCTTAGAAAATTAGTAGAATTATTGGAGAAATCTTTACCCCTGCGCATAAAATCAGTTCATATGATAAATATGTCACCAATATTTCAAAATATCATGAGTATTATGTTACCTATGTTTTCGGAAAAACTTAAAAAGAGGGTTAGTATTATAACTTCATACATTTTATTATATAAATCAATTATATTTTATTTCTTTTATTTCCAGATACATTTCTATGCTAAGAATAATTTGAATGATCTATATAAAATGATACCTCAAAAATATTTACCCGAACATTTGGGTGGTGAAAATGGTTGCATACAAAATCTTATTAAAGATTTTAATAAGAAATGGTTGGAATATGAAAATTATTTTAAGGAAAATGCTAATTATGGTACTGATGAATTATTAAGACCTGGTGGACCTATAGATTTTGAAAGTTTATATGGTTTGGGTGGTACATTCCGTAAATTGCAAGTAGATTGAATGAAATGTTTTAACGCGGTAATATGAATTGTGGAATTTTTGTATTATAAGTATTTTAATTATTAAATTTTGAAAATTATTTGTAATTAAATGAAGTCAATAAAAACTGGATTATAATAAATATAAAGTTCTAATTAGATTAAATTAAGTCATTTAAATTTGAGTCAATATAAATTCACTTCCAAAAACCAGTTTCCTGCGATGTACTATCGTAAGGGAATAAACAGCAAATTTCTTATAAAACACCAATTTCGAAACAAGTTTCTCATATGTTTTTATTCACTTACGTTGTGCCGCTGCTAAAGCCATATTTTCGGCACTAAGTATTGCGTCCAAGCAGAATCTCACATACAAAAGTTATCCCTTACGTAAGAGAGAACATTCAAACATTTTCTTGTTCAATTTTAGTCAAAATTAAATTTCCAACAATTACAGTTTTTATATCAATTCCAACGTCTTTAAATTGCCACGACAGACAGACGGACATCCCAAGATCGATTTAGAATCTTATTAGGACCAAGAATATATATATACATATAGAGCTCCCAGAACAATATTTTAACATATTTCAAATAGTCGGAGGGCCTTCGGTAGATCGACTTAGAATCTTAGCAGAACCCAATAATATAGACACATGTAGGTATCCTAATATGTTACATACGGAATGACAAAACCCAATATACCCCATGCCCCCCGTCATTTTTGATTGTGGCTTTAAAAAAAAATCGTTATTCTTGAGTCAAATCATGTTTTTGTTTTAAATTCTATTGTAAAATATGAGATGTAACTTTGTTTGTGTATTTTTCACTAATAAACCGATTTCAGCCAAATTTAACTCACAGTTTATGTATACATTAAACCAGATTATAGTCTATGAAAATTTAGAAATCGTGTCACGTCTTTTATCATTATTTTAAATATACCTTATTAGACACAAACATATTCTTTATCTGAATATGTACATACATATATTCTGAATCGTAAGTATAATAGAAAAAAAAAAAAACAAGTACGATTATATTCGACTTGGTCGAATCTTTGATACCCACCATCAAAAGAGGTTAAATAAAATAAATGCTGAATTGGGCAGAATGTGGGCGG
>JACGTJ010000984.1:9433-19939 GCA_014858695.1 Chrysomya rufifacies | reverse complement strand
CCTTTATCCGTTTCATATTTATGACATATTATGCACTAAAATGCTCCAAAATTACAGATTTTCATGGGTTTTTGTTCCATAACTTCCTTATTTAAAATTCGATCTGCCCATTTTCAATACCAAACAAACCTTATATGGGAAATGTTAGTGCCACATTTCGTTTTCCTAGCTCATCCGGTGCGATCTCTACCGTGCTTTCAACAGACTGACGGACGGACATCGTTAGATCGACTTAGAATCTTACCAGGACCCAGAATATATATGCATGTTAGGGTCTTAGACAAATATTTTAAAATGTTACAAACGGAATGACAAACCAAATATACCCCCATCATTTTTTTGATGGTGGGTATAAAAAAAATGATAAGAAGTAAAAAACATTTAATAATTCACAACAGAATCAGTTCTTATATAAGAAAGTATAGGCTGAAACCCCATTTAATGGGTCATTTAATTGCATAATATGCTATAAACATAAAACGTAAGTGCGTACAACGATAACAATTTGGGTGCACTACTAAATGGAAACTAAATAGAAAACTTTGACCTCCCACTTGTCCGCTCACCTTCTATATTATGTCGTATTAAAACATATGAAATTTGTTAACAATGTTTGATTCTGTACAAACAGAAAATGGGCATGGCTTTTGCTCACTCTTTTGTATGTTGCATAAGACCTCCTGTTGAGAGTGGGTATCAAAGATTCAACCAATTCGAATATAATCATAGTTGTTAAGATTATTTTTAAGAACTAACTTTATGATGTAGTTTATTCTTAAAAGTTATTTTGCCACTTAAAATTTTAATGGAAATGTGTACACAAAATTACCAAAGAATTGCTAAAACACTTTCTTATCAGAAAAAAAAACATTAAATAACAATAAATTTATTGGTTTTCTACTTTTCCTTAGAATGCTAATTTGTGGCCACTTAAATTCACTGATCAAATTAAATTATATTTATAGCGTAATTAACTCATTTTATGATTTCACAGAATCAGGAAAAAACACCTTTTCGCTGCTAACAAGAAATCATGAACTTTTTAATTAAAGTCTAAAAAAATGTTATGCCATGAGAAGATTAAAACTGTTTTTACAGTTTTTGCAATTAAAATCAACCATTATGTACAGTATACAAATATGCATGTATAAACATTGTTATGTTTTAATGTGTTGAAGGCGCAACTTAAATTAACTGATCGAGTTCGTTCTATGCCCTAGACCACCGTATGATTAATTTGGATTTCTTATACATTTTTTATTGTAAGAAATATTTTGAGAAATTTGATCGATTTACTAATGTAATTGTGATATTTATAATATGTATCTTTTTAAACAATGAATTTTTCCAATACGTCAATTATTGGACCTATCGCCCATAAAAAGATCCTTCCGGAATAGAAATTTTGAACATAAAATTTTTACAAAGAAATTAAAATATTGAACCGATTGAAAGCAAAATACACGAGCTTTCAATCGGTTCAATATTTTACATAGCCTCCTTACTAATGTTCTTCTCGTATATGCTATAGGGTATCATATATCCGGGCATAACCAACTATAACATAGATGTTAACTCAAGTATTTTTCTTTCAATCGGTTTAATATTTTCCATAACTAATGTTCTTCTCTTTTTTCTTAAAAAAATTCATTTATTTTGGTTTTAAATATACAAAAAGAAGACCTTTGAGAAATAAAACTATTCTGATTTTCAGATATTATCCTCACATCATTTATAGAGTAAATTCATTACTAACATTTAAATAAATATAAAATGTTGATGGATTTAGCGGTTGTTGATGTTGTTGGATGAATATTTGTTTTTCTGTTAAGTTTGTTGGTCCAAATTCGAGTTTTATTTGCCAGTGTGTTTCTATCTACCAATATACGTACATAAGTATCTGTTTAGTTTAATTGAAGAACGTGATTTCAGTTGCCAACATTAATTTGTCTATATAAATGTTTATTTTTCAAAAATCATATGTATGTATGTCTCTAAGTGTGTTATTGGCCTCTTTTTACCTCTTTGGCTGCCATTAAGTCTGGTTGGTCATTTAAATGTGCCCTTTTTCCCCTCAATTTATTTAACTTTTTTTTTTATTTATGTAACTTCTGACATTAAGTACGCTACATAGAGACAGATATGTACTTGTATACATTTACATGTAATTAAGTGTATGTAAGTAAAACACATATGTAAAATATATCTTATCTATCTTGTATTACATACATTTGTACTGTAAACGTTTTGTATTTTGGAATTAAAGACATTTTGTTAAGACGACTACTGACTTTATGAGTTTTATTGACCCTTTTAAGTGAAGCACAACGGTTGGGATTATTTCATATTATTGCCAGCTGTTATTGCTGAATAATAAAAATGTATATATTTAAAAAATAACTCGATTTGATTTCTTTAATGTCTGTCCACAACTAACTTAATTTGACCATTATTTATTGTGAGTAAATTGCATTGACTTTATCATGATTTTATTATTTAAAGTTAACTGTTGCAGTTACCGTTTCGCCAATAGTTTGCAAGTTAGTAGTTAGCGTGTAAGATACATTTGCAATTAAAAATAATTTTTAAAACTTGAAAATTAAACAAAAAGGTCAAAGGTCTTTTACATATTATATAAAAGAGATTCCAAATGTAAAGAGTATATTCATCACTATAGGTGGAGAGTTTGTGCGGATGTTTGCAACATAAGAACAAATCCTAAGCACTCACATTTAGATACACCGTTCGAATCAGAATTAATTTCTGAGTTGATTTAACTGGATGTAACTGGCTGTCCATGTAAACCTTGCGCAAACTCTACAGATCGCAATTTAGAAGCTATCGCCTTGAAATTTGGCACAAGTGCCAAGGCCTATTGAAATTGGCCATGATCGGCCAATTTTAGTAGGCTTATGTGCGACCCTATTTTATTTGTGTTAATTTTCATTTTAATCGGTTCCTCACCTATCTTTCATACAAATATAAAATGATTAAATACGTGTGTAAGTTCGTAATTTGAAAGATACTTTGATGCTAGGAGAGTACATATTAAAATTGGTCGCGTCTTGTTTTTAACTCCACCTAGCACATAATGGTGTAGGGAATCATGTAGTCGGGCTTGACCGACTGTAGCACTCTTACTTGTTTATATATAAAATTATTTGTGTTTAAAGTATGTATTATGCAATTATTATTTGTAAATGAATATTTAATTTTATTTATTTTGTTTTATGGTTATGAATGTATGAGTAGTAGGAAATTATTAAACACTAGCATACAAACTAAACTGATCGATATCAAATTAAAACAATGTATATTTTTGCATTAACATTGAATTTAGAAACTAAGTGTAGTGCATATGAATTCTTATTTATAATATTAAATACACTAAAGGTTGTCGTTGTAACTATATTTCCAAACAGTAAAACCTAAATAGCATGGATAATTGATAGCAGATTATAGAGTGCGTATGATTTCTTCATATAATTTAGTTGTAAATTCGAACTAAATTATATATTTTTGAAATATAAACCAATAGAAAGGTCATATCGTATACTTCTGTTCAAAATAATTCCAAATTGATGAACAATTAAAATATAAATCACATAAAGTTTTTTTTTACAGAAAACTGGTTTTATTATCTATTATAGATTTATTAAATAAAAAATTTAAAAAAAAAATATTCTTGACAATTTAAAAAGATAAAATTTTGATTCCGGATTTTCATGCACAAAAATCATGCAATTAGTCTGGATTTAATATATGGAGCGAAAAAAATGTCTATCGCTTTAAAGAAAGTGAATTTTTTAATAGAATCAATCAAGTGCAATATTATATTAATTATATATTAATCTCTCTATTTCAAAACGTGAGTATCCAGAAAAAGTTTTCCTCATTTTGTTCCTTATCTATATATCATCTGTGATCTGAATTATAGAGTATTTAAAGGCCATCCTGATTATCGAGTTTTTACTATTATATAAAAATGCAGAAATGATAGTTATTAGTACTTTCACTGATCACCAAAATATATATAAAAGCTTTGAGTTTTTTATTTTAGAAACTTTAAAAACATTTCCCTATTTCTCTTTTTTCTTTTGTTTTTATCCACAAGAATTATAAACCTACATAATTTTTGGCCAACTTTCGATTTCTTCATAGATAATCGATCACAACATTTTAACCACAAAAAATAAATATGTTCATACGTTTCCCAAAAATATCCTTAAAAGGTGATACGCGACAACTTAATAAAAGCAGAAATAAAAAAAAAACTCGCACTTTCGTTATGAATTATTAAATATAAAAAAGTTATAAATGACCAACTAATAATGGAGGTTGATAGTGTTGGGCTTTTCAAATCATTATTATTGTTTTTTTTTTTCAGTTGCCCTACACTTTACATACTTTAGAAACAGATAAAGGGAGGGCGGTTATATCGAGGAACGAACACGTCGAACAATGTTCAATAATAATTTTGTGAATGAATCGAAAATGCAAATAAAACTTTATTAACCAATAATAACAAAAACAATAATAATAATAATAATAATAAAAACAAAGAAATTATTAAATAAATAAAATATGTATATAATTTAAACAAACAAACAAATAAATAAACAAAATCACTTACGGTTTTTCATTTAAAAATTCACCCCGCGTAAATTCCGATAGCCGTCGTGATTTACCTTTCTTAGCCGATGTTGTTTTACTATTACCATTAGACGTCGCCGTTAACGTTGTTGTAGTTGTTGTCGACGTAGATGTTGTTGTTGTGTTATTTCTGCTTGCCAAACACAGACACGATGTGTCTAAATGAATTGAGCACGTATTGCGCACTAACTGGGAGTTTGGGGTACTAACGGAGGGAGAATTGGAGGGGTGAGTTGAATGGAAGGTGTTATTGGATGACAATTCAGTACTAAATGTTTCAATGACACCACTACTATTGCAATTATTATGATTACTATTACTATTGTTACAATTGTTGATATTGCTAATGCTATTGTTTGCTGCAATAGTGGCATGGAATTGAGGTTTAGAAGCATTCAAATTTGAAGAGAGCGCTTCGAAACAATTACAATTCGATGTCATTTTTATTGATAGCTCCCAGGAATTGCATATTTCTCGATTTTTTATTGGAATGTCATTTCCATCGATCGATGAGAATGTAAAATCACAGTTACATTTAAGAGGAATTTGATTTGACCAGCGTCGAAGTTTGACCTCTTTATCATTTGGTGACGATGTTGTTGTTTGTGCTGCTATTGTATTATCCAGAGATAATTTTTTTACCAATTGGAGTTGTTTAGGCTTCTGCTGATCCCGCAACAAGCAATTGTGTTGTTTTAAGCTTCTACGAGGTCGAGGAGGAGAAGGCGAAGTCGGTGGGGATATTGTAACCGATGTTGAGATTGCATCCAGAGAATTAGACTTTTGTATGGGACTTCCTGGTACGGCGCAAGCATTTTCACGATTCTTTGCAATTATTCGAGAATATAGCTCTTCACTATCGAGCGGTATTAAATTAGAGTGCATAATCAAATCTTTGGTTTGATCTTTATGATTATTTTCTAAATGATCCATGTTTGTGTTAGACTTTTCCGTTGATGACGATTTTGAATCTCCCCCTTTGTAATGTAACATATTGGACAGTCTTCTCATTTTATTTGGTTTTGTAGCTTTAAGTAATACATTTTTCAAATCACTGCTCTTCTCTCCTGCATCCTGCTCCATCACTGTACATTGTTCTTTATTAGTTTTGGTTTCAATCACTTTTAATGGTTCTTCAATTTTACTGACAACAAAACGATTGTTAACAACAGATTTTGATGGTTGTTGTAGCTGTGTTTCTTGAATTTGTTGTGTTGTTATGGTTGGTGCTTCAATAGTCGCATCTAATTTCTCTCCTTGTAAGATGTCATATATGGTACCATATTTGTGAGAAACATTTGTGGTCACATTATTATTCAAAGAATTTTCCTTGTCAACATTCTGATTAGCATCAATGTTTGGAGTTGATGTTGTTATTGTAACTGTTTCATGATTTTTATCTACGATGCTTTTTCCTTGTGTGCTATCTGCAGCATCCTTAATGGGTGTGTTTATTTCTAATTGTTGTTTGTTGTTATGTTTTTGTATGATGTCGTAAATCATGCCCGATTTTTTAATTTTTTCCAAATCATTTTTATTGCTTTTCTCGCTGGAAAAGAAACAGTCTCTTTCCAAAATGGCAGATAAACTTTTTCGTTGAAACAGTTTCTCGCTGCCATGGCCGCCATAACTATTTGATGATGTCAGTGGTGATGGTTGCGATGATTTTCGATGGAGAATTTCATATATGGTTCCATAAGTCATGTATTTATCATAACGTTGGCATGTCAAATTATAAATATCGTTTTTACGTTGTATTATATCGTATATCGTACCATAAACTAATTTATCGTATATTTTAAAATTGTGACGGTAATTGCTGGATGAACTATTTGTGCCGGATTCCGGCAATTGGCCCGTAACTGGTTGCAATTCCAATTTTACTTTATTCATTTCATTTTTTGTTTCATTAAGTGGTACAGATTTCTTCAGTCGATCATTGTTTTGATCTTTTGAACTTGAGTTTCTTCGCATCAACAGAAACGAAGCGTAACTTTTGCGATGTTTTGAATTTTGTCGTTTAAATGGTGTCGTTGCAGTTAATGATGTATCAGCAGCAATTGTTTTATCAGAACTCATTTCGCATTCGCGTACTAGACGCTTAAATTCCTCATAAGATTTTCGACGCATATGAGCTTTTTCTTTTTCTTTGGTCAACAATTGACGATCAAGAATTTTCGATAGAAAATCTGAGTTTTTGCGTAAAATATCTGTGGTTGTATTATTGTTGCTGTTGGTGCTGATATTTTGGCCATCTGTATTTAATGCTACTAGACAGCATGTATTAGTATTGTCATTATTATTACCAACAACAACGATACTATCATCTATATTTTGTAAGGCAGTATCTATTTCATGTGTTGTACCTGGTACGGCATTAACAGCAAACTTGTTTGGAAAAGCCGGTTTATTGCCACTGCCAACAATGACAGCATCAAGCTCAGTTCCAACAACAGCACCACCAACACTTTGACAACTATTATCGGCTACAAGTGTAGTTTGTCCAACGCAATTGTCTGTGTCTAACGTCATTGCAATTGTTGTTGGTACTAATGCTAGAGAAGACAATGAATCTTGTTCTGATATTGATGCTAAGCCATTAGGAGGCATTGCAGTTGCTATTAAATCCGTTTGTTGATTGCTTCCCATAGAAGACTGTGAGGGAATGGAATCACAAAGCATGTCTTTTTCATTTACCTTCTTAAGATCTTGATAGGCTTTGCGTCTTATTTGTATTTTATTCTTATCATTAATGATGTCAGTATCTATGGGACAAGTTGATGCTGATTGTGATGATGATGAGGATGTTGATGATTCCAAATTTGTATTTGAATTGGCAAACATGGCTTTAAATTCTTCATATGATTTACGACGATTTCGCGATTGCGTTAAGCATTCCTTATAGTTAAGACGAGCTATTTTCTCACCTCCCGTTGCTGGACTTCTATTGTCGTCCCGTGTTGGCATATTTGCTGGATTAGCTGAAGGTACGCCATTAAAAATGCTGGCCAGAGAGGGATGTTGAACAGAGGATGATTGTTGTGAATTTTCTAGTTTATTTTGCATTTCAATAAAGCCTGAATCCATTGAACTAATGGTGCATGTCGAATCGAAACTAGTCTTTCGACTGGATGCATTACTACGTGCTGGAGGAGGCGACTTTTTAGCTGACGGATTCTCTAAAAAGTCTACAGATACCGTGGGTTCTTCTTCAGTTACAGTAGGTAAATCGGCAATAGGTTGCGAAAGTAAATCTATAATTTGACTATTAGTATCACATGTATTAGACACGAAATTTTTATTAGCATCTTCATCGTCATCAAAACTAATTAAATCCTTTACGACTACGGGTAACGTGTCCATTACCATATCACAGTTGGTTTGTTGCTCATTCTGGGAGTTATGTAATTTCTGAACGAAATTGTTTAGTTCAATTTGAACCGTATCTTGAAGACCACCCTGCACAGCACCCAGTTTACGGTGACGCACTGTGTGCTCAGCTGCATCTGTGATCTTTTCTAGCGGATCGGTTGTGTTACTTGACGGGGGCTCATGAACGATTGCGTTTGCCATTACCACATTTGCGGGGGTGGGCAGTTTGTTCGCACTTAATTCCATCGTCATTTTAGTTTTACCGTTTGTTTTATTAACCGTTGCATACAGAGGCAGCTGTAGTGCAGGCGTTAACGACGATTGCTGATTGACAACTAAAGTTTTGTTTGTCATAATCGTTGCTGTTTTACCAGCACAACAGTCACTAATACCATTAACAATATTACCGCCGCTACTATAATTGTGTCCGCCGCTAATACTGCCACTTGTTGTTGTCGTTGTTGTGATTGTAGTGGTGGATTTTGTTAAAACACCACTGCTGCCATCACCATAGATATAACTACCGCCATTACCAGAGCTATTACCTCCACCTCCATTACTGCACGCGTGGTTGCGATTGTGAAAGATTTTTACACTTTGCATCGGTAATTTGTGACGATGATTGTGATGACGATTACGTGCAATTGTGGCGGCCGACATATTGCAGTGTTTGCGTTGATAACGACGCGTGTATTTGTTGGCAATATTACAACTCGGATCATACAACTGATGCGGTTCGTTGACTTTGCCGTTCTTGCAACAAGATGATTCTCCTTCTCCTCCTCCGCCACCGCTTCCACCACCATGACGTATTGACGAAGAACGTTCACATGATCTTAACAAACGGTGTAATATTTGTTGTGATTGCGATTTACGATGCTGTGATATTGTTGTTGACATTTTAGTTTTTCTGGAGCAACGTGATGTTGTGGGATCATTCATACATTTTGCACAACACAAGAACTCATACAGTACATCATCATCTTCCGTTGTAGAGGGTGGTGGTGTAAATGTAGAGTATTTAGGTTCTAAATCGAATTTTCGTGGCACATCCAATTCAAATCCCGATGTGGTAGTTATTGTAGTGGATGGTTGTGTAGTCGTTGGCAAGTTAACAGTGGCATTTTTCTGAGCCGTTGTTGTAACCGGCATAAGAATATACGTATTCTTCAAATGTCGATGTTGATCGTTACTACGGTTTCGTTCACAATTGTTATCAATATTTTCTTTATTACTAAGATTACTAACACCTCCATCACCACCGCAACTACCATTTGTTAGTGTAGCCATTGGCGTTGAAGTTGTTGCTGTTGTGGTTGAAGGTGAGACTATTGATGTTGCCGATGTGATTGGGCATATTGTGCTACTACCACTACTCCCATTATTAACAATAGAACTTTCAATACTTATGCCACTGTCTAAAAGCATAAAGGTCCCGTCCGAGGGAAGAATTAAACGTCCCTCTGCAGCGGCATTAACTAGTTCTCGTAAAGCTAAGACTTGTTTCTCAGTGACATTTCCCTGTAATTGGATACCATGTAGGGCGAATGCTGTGGGTTTATTGTTGACCGAATTGGGATCGGTACACCAAACGACCGGCATTGTTGCCATTGTTGTTTGTGTGTATGTGTTTGAGAGTAAGTTATTCTTTTTTTTTCTCAATATAATAAATTGTTTTTGCAGTTATTTATGTTAATATTATTAATAATATAATCAGATTTTGTCGTTATACGAGGTGTTAAATGAGGCAAGTACATTTGACAGTCTTATTAATTATTTGAATTTTTGAGTTTATAATTTAAAAGTTATTCCGTAGTGTCTACGTTATTCTCTCTTTCTTTCTCTTTTCAGCTTGACAGTAGCAAAAAAAAGCAGAGAAGCTGGTTGCAGAGCTTTATAGGGTAAACTGCATGTTTGGTTGGAGGAAAAAGAGAGAAAAAAAATAATTTTATTTATGTTTTATTTTGAGAATTTAACCATATAAGCTATTGACGCATATTACCAATGTTTTTTGTTTATTCTTTTGTATTTTATATTTTCTGTTTTGTTAATATCCACTTTTTTAATGATCGAAGTATTAAACCTAAGCTCATAGAACGTTATAATACTTTAAAATTCTAAGAATAAAATAGACAAGAATTTATATTTCATGCTGATTAGTTTCTCAAATTAACAATAATAAATAGCAATGATTTCATTATTACTCTTCAACTATTGGTTTAAACAAATTACTCAAATATATCAATTATATATGTGATAGAGTAAAACTTATACTTTTCAGAAATATTGGTAACTTTGTTTCACGAATTATACATAAATATAATAATTCATATAAAATGTTGAAAATTTGTAGTTCTTAGTTGCTGAACAATAACGATTAAGGTATAAAAATGTTATTACCCTAATATTTACATATTATTTCAATAATAAATAACATACTAAATACATTTGTACATATACATACATACATACATACATACA
>JACGTJ010000977.1:30821-42959 GCA_014858695.1 Chrysomya rufifacies | reverse complement strand
TATGTATGTATGTATATATATATGTATGTATGTATGTAGTTTAACACCAAGTCTTTTAATTTAGTTATACATTAACATTCATTCATTCAATTAGAGGTTTTAAGATTTTGATGATTTTCATCATCTTCATCTATAATGCCCATGGGTTTACGACTAGAGGCGGGTGGTGTTAATAAACCATCTGGACACATAAGACCAGTAGCTGGTGAAGCTTCTTGTTTGATTTTTGTTGCCATAGCCAATAATTGTTCTTGTAATAGGCAAGCACGATCCTAAAAGGCGAAAAGATAACATTAAATTAATAAATTATACAATATGTTTTAGATTAGAGCCTACTACTAACGACACTTCTCTACTATTTTAAATCGTTAAAATACAAGATATTTCTGTTTAGCCCTAGCTAGATCAGTTCTAATACAACTCCAGTTTAGTTTTAGATAAATTTTAGTTTATCTCTCGTTGTGTTATTACACACTCGTTGTGTTATTACAGACCCCCAATTGAGAACCCCTACTTTAGATTTCATCAACATTTGCTAAGTTTAAAACATTCGATGAAATTCTTTTAAATTTTCTAAAAAATTTTCAATAACTAATTGAGAACTGAGAAATCTAACAAGAACAATAAAATTTTACATTATTAAAGAAAACTCTTTAAAAATACTTACAAACATTGTCATTGTTGTTGTATGTGTTTGTATAATATGTGAATCATCGGTAACAATATTAGGACATATATGACCCAAACCAAATTTAGTGGTAATTTGTTCATTTTGTTCTAATAAATGTAAATTATGGGATTCTTCAGATATCACTTCAAAGAATGGCTGCATCCAACGTGCACAAGGTTGTATTGTTTGCCAATCTAAGCCCGAACAACGTAAAGCAGTTTCTCTGTAAAACATGCAAAGATTTAAAAAATTAAATAAAATTTCAAAATTTAAGTAAATTCATTTTATTTACCTATTAAATGTATGTGAAATAGCGGCTGCTGCTATAACTGAATATGGAAAATTTCCCACACCCACATCTAGCGAACATAAATCTAATAATTGTGCTGTTTGTACAAATTCTAAACCCGAAAATTGTGGATAAATGAAAGCATCATCAACTTCATAATTCTTATTGGTTGAATTGTTGTTATTATTATTTAAGGCAGGTTGTTTTGAGGCAGTATTTGTTGTTGTTGTTGTTGTGGCGGAGGTTTTATTTTTTAATTTTTGTGAAGTTTGAAACGAGGCAGGTGTACGATTATTAACATTTAATTGCATATAAACACCCAACCATCCAATGGGTGTTACAGGACTAATACTCCATTCTAAAGCTTGTAATAATAAGATTTCATGTTGCAAGATATCAGATTCTTGGCAAGCACCATCGGTGACATAAGCGAATTCACCAATTTTAGGTGGATAGATTTCTTCTACTTTGGCCGCAACAAACAGGCAAGTAATGCCTATCAATTGTAAATGTGTTTTTTGTACATTTTTTTGTGCACTTAAATAACGATCCAAATAATCAACGGCCAAATAGTAAGTTTCACGATGTAGTTTATAAACTTCACATACTTCTATCAACCAATCAAGTAAAATGGCACGCATGCGTGGTTGTAAACCAGGATGATGATCTAACATATTACTATCTCTTAAACAGGATGCCTGTTCATCTTTTTTACACATTAATTGCCAAACATCATGAGCATTAGCCCAGGACAAGGCGGGTAAGGGACATTGTCTGGGTGGCTCGGGATCAGCAGCAGGTGTCATACAATCATCATAGTGTGATTGTAAATACTCATCAAATGATTTTACTTTAGGTTGTTGTGTTAAATGTGAGGCGGATGTTTTATTGGAATTTTGTGTTTTATTTGTATTTGTAGACAGTCTTTGTCCTGGTGTACGTTCACCATGATGTACGGCAGCATTAGTGTCGATCTCATGAGTTCTATTAACGGCAGGATTATAAATTTGTGTAACTTTTGTTGAGGCTGTTGAACAAGGTGAGGCTGATACAATATCATCAACATCATCATCGTCTGTTATATGATCACTATCAGCATCATCAACAACATCATCATCCTCATCATCATCGTCTTCATGTTCTAGATCATCTTCAAGATCTTCGATTATATCTTCTTCATCGGGTCTTAAGCTATTGGGACTATCGGGTATAGCATCATTAACTACCTCAAAATCTGTACCTGTCGATAGACATTCCGATGAACTGCGTGTATCGATTTCTTGTGCCAATATTTCATCAACAGGTGAGGGATATACAGAAGAGACAACAGAGCCATTATCACTTTGATACAGTGAGGGTAGACGTTGTTGACGTTTAGCCGAAGGCTCAAAGCCTAATTCAGGGTCCTAAAATAAAACAAAGAAAGAAATTTGGTTAATTTTTATATTTTAACAAGCAAAAAGTTTAGAAATGTTTTAAGTTTTAAGAGAGAAATTTTCTTTTTTGAGTTGAAAATTATTATTTCTCTAAGCTAACATTTTTATATTGATTAATTTTTCTTTTATTTTAAGATCCTTTGTTATTAGGTGTAATATCAAATTCTAACCATTTTTCAAAAATTTTTTTGATTAATTTGTTTTTAAATAAGGGCCTTAACTTGTTTTTTTGAAAACACCAGCGTAAAGTTAAGGAAAACTTATAATTAATGATAATGATGATGATGATGATTATGGGGTTAAAAGTAAAATTTAATATACAAAAAATTGTTTCATTTACCATTTCAATGACTTTTCTTTTGCGCTCACACTTCATAATAACATAAAATGTCTGACTCACTGCCACTGCAACAAAATTTCAGATACAAAACACAACAAGTATTAATGATTTTTCACCAAATTTTATGAAAATGAGAGATTTTTTTCAAGGCTTTATTTTGGTGTTGTGTTGTGTTGTTATTATTGTTGTTTGCTTTGGGCTAGAAAACAAAATGAAAAACACTTTTCCGGTTTTTGTTTGTATATAAATAAAACCAGATTTCTTTTTCTGTTTATTGTTCTATAGTATTATTTTTTTTCCAAGAATTTGTTTCACGTGTAGAAAATATTAAGTAAGGTTTTCGATTTTCGTTATTTTTTCAATTTTTTTTTTCGAAGAGTATTAAAAGAGAGCGAGAGTTTTGTGTTAATTTATATATTTTGTTTTAATTTGTTAAATAATAATTTAAATATTGCACTTTAACTTAAGTAAAAATACAACAGTCTTTGGTTTTTTTTTTTAATTTGTAAATAATTTTTTGGTTTATTTAAATTTTTTAATATTTTATAACATTTTTTTTTCTCTATAAAATTCTTTATTTTAAGAAATTTTTTTTATATATTTTAGTTTTAAGAGATCTTGTTTTAAATTTTATTAAATTTGTAATGCGTTTGCGTGTGTTGACGCATTGACTTTCCTAATGGAACTG
Organism: Chrysomya rufifacies; assembly: GCA_014858695.1. Lineage (NCBI taxonomy): Eukaryota > Metazoa > Arthropoda > Insecta > Diptera > Calliphoridae > Chrysomya > Chrysomya rufifacies. The sequence continues at coordinate 39,536 of JACGTJ010000977.1, read as the reverse complement.
AGTTTGTAGTGTTAAAGAATTCAAGCATGTCCTCAAAAAGTAACGAATATATGAGGGTTGTTTTTTGTTTGTTTGTTCTCTTCTTTTCTTAATACCAACAACGTTCCTATACTTTACTATATAATCTATAGTTTAAAATGTTTATGTATGTATAAATATATCTACGTGTGCATGTGTATGTGTGTATAAATTTAAGATCTACTCGTTAGTAGTTTCGTTTCGATCTTTTTAAGGATCTTCTTGTCATCTTTTATTAGTTTCTTACCCTTAAAAATATTGCTATGTTTAAACGAAGGTCAGTGCAAAAGAAACGTAACAATTAAAACCTTAAAGATCCTTTTTCTTTCTCTCATTTTTTTTTTGAACTAAAGAAAACAAAAATGCAAAAACAAATTTCTATACATGAACATGCATAAATATTGTTTAACAATAGTAAAATTTCAAAATTTTCAAATACAAAATAAGTTATAGTTAAAATGCAGCAAAAGCAACAACAACAACAAGTACAACTATTACAAACTTCAAAAAGAAATCTCAGAGGATCATTGATCCTTTTATGAAATAAATTAAAATGAATCTTTCTTGAAATTATTATTGTCATATCCAGGTAGGTTTGGTTCTTATATTTATACCCATACAAGCAAATTTTAAGTAAGAATATGTAAAAAACATTCTAAAGATCCCAAGAAGACTATGTTTTCCTTTAATATTTAATGCACAAACAATTTAATATTTGTTTTAGATACTTAAAAAAAAGATAAATAAATAAAATCAAACAAAAAAACATGATGCAATTTTCAAAAATTCTCAAGAATGCAGAAATTTTAAACAAAAATGTTGTTTTTTTCTTAAGGTCATCTGAAATTTTGAAAATAAAAAGAAAAATTCCCATAAATTCTAACTTTAAAAAAAAGTTTTAAAGCATCCCTTAACTTGTTAACGCTCCTTTCAAAATCAAAACTATACAGTGTAGATCACTTTCATTTCAATTATACACTTCGAGGGCTAGCATATCAAAATTGTAACTTTTCTTTTTTTGCCAGCCTCCCATTTTGCTTTTTGTCATTTTTCTTAAGAAAAGCATAACAAATTCACTTTATTTTAAATAACAAAATCTAGATTTTCTTTTCTATTTCCTTTGGAAAATGTCACAGTTCATTAAAATTAAAATATCGTAAAAATGATGAAGTACCATCTATCTATCTTTACTTACAATTATTTTACAGTTTTATTGTAAATTATTTGATAGTGTTTAGGAAATCTGTCTAATGCCGTTATAGTTGGCCAAAAAAAAAAGTAAGAAGCAGATGTTTGCTTTAAATTTTTATGGAGGCTTAAGATTAAGAATTATTATAGAAAATAAATAGCAATAAATCATTTTGTAACTTCTTTTCACAAAAAAAAAGAAAAGAAAAGAAAACGTTAATGATAAGTTCAAGAAGAAAATTTCTCTTTTTGCCGAAAACAAATGTAGAATCTGAACTCTGTTGACCGTTGGTCATTGTAATAAAACAAGAAAACATTTGCCAAAAAATGTTGCTACTCCAAGTAATCAAAAAATTAAACATAAATAAAAATTTTATGTAATGTATTATTAAGCAAATAAATTTGATTTGAGACTATTAAATTTTGAATTTAAAACAGTTACAAACCAATTTTATTACTTAAATTCGTAGCATACTTCATTATAATGCAGTTTTCGTGTGTCATTTATTGCTCGTACTGTGATCGCATGGAATCCTCAAGGAAACCGTAAAGAAGAAAGAAGTAGAAAAACCTGGTAAAAGCTCGGTTGAAACAAAAGCCATCGCTCTGAACGGACTAGAATGGCGTATTTCTGTTGAGGATCTATGCTCCTTATAGGAACGTGGGGAACATAAATATTTCAATACCTCTTACAGGAGGAACCAATAGAAAAATTTTTTACTTCAACATTCAATAGTAGAGATGTAAGAAATTTGTATTTCCCTACTCTTTTTCTTTCCGATATCCATTCACTTTGTCTACACAATCTTTTTTGAATTTCTTACTGTGATCAGCAATATTATGGAGCGAAGTAATATAAGAAATGTATGTTACTACTTGTTGGTGTAACTAACTAGCTTTTGTATGATCTTCTAGAAAGTGTGTGTGTGTGTTTGTGGTAAAATTAAAAAATGTTATCGAAATATTGCATTAGGTTGATTTCCTACTGATTCTGCATAGATGTTGTCCTCAATTCATGGCCAGCAATTGATCAGAGTTCATACGACACTTATATATTTAGTAGCCCTACTAATCCTACTTCACTCGGTCTAATGCATATGTAGTAGTTCAATTCGCAACTACAAGAATATGCTCAACAGAATCTTTAATTAATCGTTAATAGTTTAAGATAAGCAGTGGCGCGCCGTTTGTTCTTTCGCCATCAATTCTAAATCTAAATCTCTGCTGTTGGATCTACATGTTTGTAGTTATGCTTCATCATACTATGCCTACTTTCCTAAGATGTCCTTAAAACCAGCAGTTAGGATACATGACAGCGTAGCATTCTAACTTTAGATAGCGATGCAGCGAATGCCAGAAAAGCCTTTGCTAGGAAAATACAAGATCATAGATCGATAGTAGTTAGATGCTTGAGTAGGTTAATAAAAGCTCCAGATCTCATTGCTTAAACAGTAATTTCGATGCGTACTTTCTTATGACATCTGAGTGTTAAATTCATTGATGTTTCCCTAATTTTAAAACTAGTGTGGATAAGTTTGAATAAATGAATTATACGATTATTAATTTAAAAAAATATATTAAAAATTTAATTAATAAACATGTAGTTGACGTTAGATATTCGCTAGGTTTCTTGTTTGGGAAGATCAGAGAATAAATTCTAAACAACTTCATACAAAAATGAAAATGCAGAATGGACTGAAATGTCTCAAGGGCAAACCAGCTAACACAAAGCTAAATCGAATGCTCTCCTGAATTCGATTAGAAAGAGGAGTCTAACGATGATAGGTGTTGATTTCATTACACAATTCTTCTCTAATCTAATCACGTTCAATATATAGATTTATATATGAAAATATTTAAAAATTGTGATGCATAAATAGCATGTGTTAACATTTGAACATTTGTAAATATATTTTAAAACAACATTGGAATCTAATGTTTTCGATATTTTCAAAAATCTTCTTTAAAACTCCTTAGGAGGTTAACTTAAGATGTAGAAAACCTATTGTGCTAAATACCACACATCTGTCTACAATTTATATACAAAAGACATTAAAAAGTTAAAAATTGTTATCCTTAAATAAGGATTCTTACTCTACATGAAGTAATATTTATTAAAATATTTTGCAATTATCCTTAACATTTCAATATGCTGCTGCTGCTGCTCTTGAAAAATATTAAAAATATCCTGCTAACAGTATTCAAGTAGTTAAATAAGTAAAATATAAAAATTATTTATACATTTTAAACGGATGATTTGGAAATATTTTAAAAATATAAAGTAAACTAAACTAAATAGAGCATTTAGGCGAGAAATATTTAAGAATATTAAATGTTTTATTTAAGTATAAAACAGATAACATATGTTTAATATAACAATTAGACAAAAATAAAATTTATGTACAAAAAAGAAAATAGCTTAACTAATTTCTTTAGAATATAAAATAGTACTATTGTTCCAATAAAATCCAAGCCGGACATATACTTCTAATTAACTTTATTATCCTTATCATTTTTGTCAATAAAAATTTCTTTTAAAATTAAGGCAGATGCATACAAACTAACTGTTATACACAATTTTCGAAACTATTGTTAAGATGGCTAAGAAATTTTTCAAATATCCTTAAGATTTATTAAAAGGTAAGTAAAGAAAACCATTTGCTAAAGTATTTTATTTTCTAGTTCTCTCTCTATATGTATATAGCTTCCTTATTTTATTGCATAAGCGTCGCAAGTCACAGGACACCTTTACAATTTACTATTATTTGGTAATGTGTGGTGGTTGGTTGTTGTCGTTAGAAAATTTTTGTCATAGTCTTTTACTTAGGAGTAAGAAAATTTAAAAGCATTAGTTATATCTTTTGTTAGTTCCTTAACATATCTTGAGCTCTTTTTTCCAGGTGTAAACTACAAAAAATATTATTACATTGAATGGTAACGCATGCGCTTCTTTTTACCACAGGCTTTAGTTTTTATTTTTTGTTTTCTGTGAGTGATTATTGCAACTGCCGTTTTGTTTTGTAAGGTATTTTTTTGTTGTTTTTGTTGTTCTTAGTTATTTTTATTATTATTATTTTTATCATCAAAATGTGTAGTTTTAATTGATAAAAAAATTCAATTGTTTACTTTTAAAGGTAAGAAAATTTTGTTTCATTTTTTTGTCAATATTACAAACACAGTATGAATCGATAGATTTTAGAATGGTTTCTTAGAAAATCAATTGTTATTATTTTGTTTTTTTTTTATCTATTTAAATAAATACATTTTTAGTAGGGTAAATTAAAGGTACAAATATAAAAACAAATCAACAGTTTTTAAATTGGAAGGTATTTATGCTTTATCGGCTTTTGCTTTGGAGATTTTCTTTTTTTAAGAATATCCATTAAAATTTAAATTAAAATCCTTAATGACTAAAAAAAGGATTTTCTTTGTTGACAAAAAACTATTTCTAGGAATTATTATTATTTTTTTGTCTTCTATAGGATGCTGCTTTTATATTAAAATCCTACTTTCTGTTTTAATCTAAAGCAAAGTCACAATTGTCCCCTCCCTTACAAATACAATAAAATTTTCACGGAAAATTAAAATTTCCCCATTTAAATTCCACAAGTTTTTTATGATTTTGGTTTTGTTTAATATAAAACAATAATGTTTAGGATTAAAAGCTACAACTCCTTTTAATTTTTCTCACACATTATAGAGCATTTGATTCAGAATTTAAAAAAAAAAATTGAAGTCAAATTTGTACTATAAAGATAAAAGGAATAATCTGAACTATTACATTTTTTAATTTGTTTCAGTAAGATAAGTAAAAAAACTCTGTATTTGATTGCATAAGTTAAAGATGGTCTCCTGAGAATTGAGGTTTATTGCGAGCCTTTTGAAGAAAACTGACTAAAGAAAGTAAAAAAGAGTAAATAATGATAACATATAGGAATCCCTTTTGTCATTAAGCCTACGGATTATGATAAGTTTTCTTTTTCTTTCTTTTTAACATCCTAGTTGAAGTCTCTTTCAGCATGTAGAGATAGATGTTAACTACCTAGACATTCCCAACTGTCGGTTTCGATTTCATTAAGATCTTTAATTGTAGATGAAATTATTAACCTGATTTATATAAAATTTAAATTTTATGAAAAAATAATATTTTTCAAGGCAAAAAATTCAATATTCGAAAATTCGAATATAATTTCGAAATCGATTTTTTTTCCAAATTTCGTTTAATTTTAAGTTTCTTAAGCAAATTTACGAACGAATTTATTTCTAAACAGTTTCGAAGTAAAAATTTAATATAAGAAAATTTTGAAATTTAAAAAATCAAATTAAATTTTCTTTATTTTATTTTAAAACCAAAAATTTTATGTGTTCGAAAATTTGTATAATTTTGAAAATATATTTTTTATTTTCCACCATAAATAGCAATTTTAAATTAAGGAAATTTAAACGTCATTAATTTTATTCAAAGAAAAGATAAACCAAATTTAATAATTTCGAGATTTTAATTAAAAAAAAAGACAATAATTTCTTCGAAATTATATTTTTAGGACAATTTAATGACATATAATTACTTCTTGTACAATTTAAAACATATTTAAGCCAAAAAATGTAATGTTCAAAAATTCGAACATAATTTCGAAATTAAAATTTTCTGTGATTTTTACAGTATTTCGCAAATTTCAATTTTTAGGTCATCTAAAGAAAAAAAAACTAAAATTGAAAACTCAAAATATAAATATATAAATGTTCGAAAATTATTTCGAAATTGAAATTTTCTTTGATTTGTACAGTATTTTGCAAATATAATTTTTTTGAGAAATCTAAAGTTAAAGAATATCTAATATTGAAACCTCAAAAATAATTTCGAATTTTATAAAATGTATTTTTTAAAATGTAATTTTATAAAATATTTTCAAGCAAGTTCGAAAAAAAACTATAGAATTTTTTTAATTTTATATATTTTTAGGTTTTAAAACTATTCTTTTATTAAAAAATTTTAAATCAACAAATTTTATGTTTGAAAATTTTAACATTATTTCGAAATTAATATAGTATTTGCAGTATTTTGAAAAATTCTTAATATATTAAGTAAATTTTAATAATTTCAAAAGAAAGAATCCCAAATCGTAATCTCGAAATCCAGAAATTTTACAAAATTTCATATAAATTTTATTATTTTGTACAATTTCTCTAATTTGTGTTATTTTTAAGTTTAAAAAGCCAAGTTCGAAACTTCGAAACTCAATTTAACTAGTCAAAACTAGTTGATAAGTAACCCTCGGAGCTGGGACATTGGGTTATTTGATTTAATTACAAAAATCTTGTTTAAATCTGTTGCTCAATAAATTTGTATCTTTTTTCTTACTTATACCTAATAATTGCCAACGTATTTAGGCCTAAGTAAAGACAAAAATTATAAGTATTATGATTATTTCGAAATATTGTATGTAAAAAAAAAACCCAAACAACAAACATAACCTAACAATATGCAAAGGAATTTTTAAGGTTAGTTTTAACTAAAACATAAACATGCATACAATTTGCATAACCTTACAGTGAATAAATACACAAACACAATTACAAAAACACATCAAAGGACTCTATACTCAAAAGCAATGGGGTGCAAATCAACACATTTGTTGATAAGGTAAGAAAGGAAAAAAGAAAAACAAAACAACAACTAAAGGTATGCAAACACTCACAAACAAATAAATGATATATGTATGTATGTACATTCGTATGACACAGCAAAGTAATGCATTTTCTTAAAAAAGGACTACTATTTTTTAAAGTACTTATTTTTCTACTGTTTTGAACTCGGTAAATTAAAAAAAAAAACTAAATAGTTACGCATAAGTGAACACCTTGACGATGTATATAAGAAATATGTTTGGTTAGCTTAAAGAGAGTAAAAGAGAGGGTTGTTTTTTTGATAATTTTGACATTTTTTTTTTTACTTCTTAAGACCAACTGAACTAAACGATCAAACGACCGATGTTTAAAAGAAAATGACAAGAAACTATTTACAAAAGAAACAAAAAACAGCAGACGTTAAAAAATTATATAAAATAAAAAGAAATACAAAACTTTATCGTCAGGATATGTTGTTGTTGTTTTCTTTTTTTTAAAGGGAGTTGAGAAAAAAAGGAAGAAAAAAAAAAATAACAAAAAACAATTAGGTTATTTCTATGTATAACAATAAAATACTAAACTATTTTATTTTTGTGTTAATATTTACACAAAATTTATGTAAATTTTCTTCTTATTATTTATGCACGAACGTGCCACTAAAGATTCACAAGATAATAACAATATCGTAAAAAAATATAAAGGCAAGCATTTATCCTTAGTAGCTCATAATTATAAAAAAAAGACAACAAATGGACAATTTAAAAAATGGACAGACTTTTCGATATTTGAAGGTAATAACAAGAAAACGTTAAAGTTTTTTTCTTTTTACATATTCTATAATAGTAATAACTTATTGTAGATTGTAAAACAAAAATTTTATACAAAATAGTTTTAAGAAGGTGGTTGACATATTGTATTAAGAAAATAAAATATGAAAACTGAAAAGGAAGCAATACCACATATTTAATGATCATTTTAATAATATGGTGTTATCTTGCGTGTTATGATCTGGGGGGGGTTTTAAGAGAGTCTTCAAATTTAAATTATAATTACACAAAGAAAGAAAAAAATATTATCTATTTGTAATAGATGCCAAACAAAAACAAATGTCCTTTGTTAGGCCTGTTTTAAACTGAAACTTAGCAGCCGCAGTAACGACAGCGGCTACCAAGAAAATTACAAGTTTTTTATTTTTTTAAGAGACATTATCTAATTATATATTCAAAACATAACGACATTTGTTTTTTTTTTTTTTTTCTTTTCTTCTTCTCATTGTAGTATTTTCTTTTTGCTGATGAGAAATTGCATGTTTGTTAAGTTAACCTCAGGGTTAAGGGGAAGATCCTTACTAGGATATCCAGATGTGTTAGTGTATGTTTGTTTGCTTTTTGAGACAAAAGTTTGTAGTTTGTTAAAAAGTAACGCTTTTTTTCTAGCAAAGAAGAACCATATGTCTAGGATGTTTCTATATGGGATAATGAATTTATGCTAATTTTTCTGTAGTTTCTTCTTTTCTTTTTTAGATTTTTTTTTTTTTTTTTTGCATAATCATTAAGAAACAAGTATTGAAAAATTATAGGTAAAATTTTATGAGCTGTACAAACTTATTTGCATAAGGGTAGATTTAGAGTATATAATAGCATATTTCTTAGGTTGGAAAATGTACAAACTAAATATGTATTAGAAGAAAAGATTGGAAATCTTAAGGATTTTAAGATTGAGATGGATAAAGATTTCTGTACCATGAGAATGAATGATATTTTTGCAATAGATTTTAGAAGTTAAAGTTAGCTGAAGAAAAAGCAGAAATAGAACTGAACTAGATCTGATTTAGAAATGTGAACTAAACTAGAATTGAACTAGAACTAAACCAGAACTGAA
>JACGTJ010000977.1:2287-26784 GCA_014858695.1 Chrysomya rufifacies | reverse complement strand
CAGTTCTAGTTCAGTTCTAGTACAGTTCCAATTTATTTTCAAGCTTTAGTTCAGTTCTAGTTAAATGTTATATGTTTGACTATATATAGTTTAGAAAAAAACGTTATTAAAAAAATATTTTCAAATATAATTTGAGAAAAACCAATATCATTAAACTATTTGACCTCAAAATGGAACGTGGTCTAATTTAATATTACGATTATCAAAAAGAAAAATAAAAAAACAAGTACAGGGTGTTTGTAGTTCTTTATAAAAACAGTCGAATAAAAATTACTTTCAATTAATTTGATAACTATAATTACAATGATAATGCAATAAATGCAATATGAACATGTATTTTAAAATTGACATTAGCAAAATATATGTAGAACGAACAGCCAACTGTCAAAAGTCAGTAGATTCCAAAAAAAAAAGATGGGACCTAAAGGATAAGTGCTTTGGAAACCGCAATTTACTATGTCATATGTGACATGGTCACATATTACCTTAGACAAACAACACATGATAAAACAATCAAGGATTTTTATAGTGAGGACAAATAAATGACACTTTAAGCCCTTTAACAAAAGTAGGGAGGGGGTGATTTCCATATAAATATAAAAAATACCAACACTTTAGTTTATGAAAAACTATGTGTAAAGGTATTTAAAATGATTATTGTTATTGTTAACGTCATGTTTAAACAATTTGATCAAATAGTTAAAACAATAATTACTAGTTTTGAAATTAACTTACAATAAATAAGCACAAAAAAAGAAAAGGAAATGCATAAAGTTATGTATTTGGAAAATTACTTTTTTACAACAATTTTCAAAAAATCGTTATATTTTTCTTTTTGCAAATATAACAAATAAAATTTTGTACAAAAAAACAAATTGTGTGAGAATAAATTTTAAATTTTTAGGGGATAGTTTTGTACGTAAAAGGAAGTCAGTTTTTTTTTTTTTAACTAGGACTAAAATGAAACAAATGATACCTTAACTGCTATACATTGTCAACCTTATTTAATGTTTTTCTTTTTCTTTTTTTTACAAAATATAGATTATCTGTTGACTACTGCTGTTAACCTCAAAAAAACCTAATTGTCAAAGAAATTTATCCAAGCAAAACATCTACAATAAAAGGTAATTATAAGAAATTTCTTTAAACTTCATAAAAAAATGCTAGTGAATGCACATTGAATACTAAAAGGATCTTCTTTTCTTATAAACTAAATTCTCAGGGGTTTGTTTATTTGGAGACATTTTTTGTGTGTAAAGGTATTAAAAACTTACCTTTTATAGAAATCCATAATGAAACGGCCTAAAACAGCCGTTAATTTGTATTAAGATTAATTTAAAAATAAATGTTTAAAAAATAGAACCAATTTGTATGTTTAAAAAATATGATAAATAACTGCAAAGAGAGAATAAAAGTAAGATATATTATTAGTTTAGAATTATAAATAATAAAGTTTAATAATAACAATTAATTTGTTAAAAGTTTGGGATTTCAGTGTAAAATTTCTTTAGTTTGTTTAAAAGGCTAATAATTATGTCCACTAAGGTGTTTCTTAGTGATGTAATACGAAAGTATAAATTAATCAATATATTTGTACATTAATAGTTTTGAATTAAACCAACATGTTGTTTCATGCATAAAATTAGAGTTTATATTCCCCACTTGTAAAAGATATCCTTCAAACATTTACACGATTATTCTTAATCATGTTACACTATGATCGATATTACCAACTCTAACCTATTGCAGAGTTTTTATTTTCTAAAAGTAAAGAAATATATCTTCCAAATTATCATTAATCATGTTACATTATATAAAAGGATTTAATTCCCTAAACACTTCTAGTATTCATAAATTTCAAGAGAATCAAGGAATACAGTAGAAATATAATGGAAAAATAATTCAAACTGGTCTTTTTTATCAAACATAATCTTATATACCTTTATAAACTAACTATTCCATAGAATTTAATCTATCTCCTTCTTTTCCATTTGTTTTCTTCGTAACATAACTCCAGGCTCATTTTTTACTCTCATCCCTTCTCCTACTATTCTTATTCTTTGTGGCACACAAAAGGGCCCAAGTGGCGTAGTCAATTTCAGAAATGTGAGCTAGTCACCACACCATAATCTAGTATCCTACGTGATACATAATCTAAATTTGTATGGTCATTCAATTTGTGATAAGAACACTCAACTACTACTTCTCAACATTTAAGTTTGGTTCATAATGAAGGGGTATCTTTAAACCAAAAGTTGAGTTATTCAATCCAGCGTTAAATAGAATGGCTATATTCTACCTGTTGTATAGACTAATAATTTCCTTATTTAAAGAATGAACAAAATTAGTAAGTTATAACTATACCTTAAGACAAATTATAGGAGTTTTGGTCCCCAAGCGTGATGCTCATATCATATCGGATCAAGGTGATATCAATATTCATTCATAAGTCTAGGTGGTTTGTTTTTAACCTGAACATGAAAGTCTAGGGTATGTAATAATATTTAAGACATCACAGTAGATAAACTAAGCGACAATCTGAATTAGATACACTGATCTCGCATCAATTATAGTGCAATAATATATGGATAATTAAATTTTAAATTCCAAATGTTTCGAACCTAATCTTCTCTGCTTTGGTAACGGCAAACACTGGGAACAAGTGTAATTTACTATTCTAAACAGGGTTTGATAATATAATGTTCATTCAGAGACCTAGAACTCTGGCTCAATAAGATAGTAAGAAAGCGCTAATTTAAATTTTATATTAAACATATTCCAAAATCCATATTCCCTACACCATAGCTAAGGTGTATAAGGACAATAAAGCGAACGGGGTTTGATAATATAACTGGCTGATAATATCAATACGGTAACTATAATTTAATTTTGTTGTTCGTTTGATTTCTGCCTCAATTATCGACTAATCGACTAATTTGAATTATGATTTAAAGATATTTCAAAGCCTTATTTGTTTACGCGAACAGAGGCAATATATGACTAATAGATGCTTCAAATAATAACATTTTGTTGTATACAAGAAAATAACTAGGAAAGTTATTTCTAAGAATTTGAGTTGCTTGATTATAAACATTTAGTAATTAAAAGAATTCTTTAATGTTCTAATAGATCCTTTATACACATCGTCAAACGATTTTTCAAATTCTACCACCCACTAAGAGTAGCAACACAAAACTGTTTATGAAATTTTCATTTCAAGGATTCTATGAAATTAAGTTTTTAGAGTCCCAGAGTAGGTCAAATAATTAGTATAAACAATAAATGTATATATGTATGTCAACATCTTTTTATACTAATATTTAAAATAATATGACTAATTTTCTAAGAAAACGAGAAAATGAGTATAATTAAATAAATATAAACATTATTTTTTTTTTTTAACGTAAACCTCTAAACATTTCAAAAATTTAGAAGTTTTTAACATTAAGAGATTAAATGGAGCTAGAAATATTAAAATATTTTATAAAAAAAAAACATATTTAAGGTTTAACAAACTGTAAAATGTATAAAGATTTTCAACTCAAGTGTTTTTTCTTAAACCTTTGTATACTATGAGAACCAAATATTTTAAGATAAAAAAGGAATCATATTAGTTAAAGGAATTCTACATTAATTAGGATAACCCATACAAAATACTTATATATATGTATAATATAAAAAAAGAGAAAAAAGTATGTATGTATATTAGTTTAAAGTAGTAAATTATGTCATGTAATAAAAACCTAAACAATACACAACTCGTCAAATACTTCAAAATCAAACACATGTTTTTACAAAAGAAAAATTATGATAGAAAAACTATGCATGTGGTCATTAAATAACAAAATGTTGATAGAGTTATAGAGTTGAAAAATATATATAAAGAAAAAGAAAACAAATATTTAGATTTTCTTATAACAAATCCTTAAGGATGCTTTAAGAAATTTTATTAGTTTAGTTTTTTCCAAAAAAAAAAGATCTGATTACTAGTAGTATAATGTAAACTAAATATATTTTCAGAATTTTTATAATTGTGTGAAAAATAGTGGTAAATATTTGTTATCCTATAGATAAACTAGATAAGGTATAGGTAAAATAAAAAAGTAAAATAAATTATTTATTGCATGTTTGCACATTAAATAATAAAATTGCTGATTGTTAGTTTGTTGCATACGTAGGTAAAGGTAAAACAGTTAATGATTTCCGTTTTTAAAGAAACAAACAAAAAAATTTATATGTCATTAACTACAACATCAGTTTAAAGGTTAATAAAGGAAACAAAGAATATAACGGCTAAAAATTCTTTAAACACTTGTCTTTTTGTTTTAAATAACAACACATCAAGCCAGCATTTTATGCAACAGGAAATTTAAGTTTAAAAAAAAGGAAAATTTTCTTAATTCAAAGTAAAATTTTCTAATACTAATCCACCTGTTACGTTTAACCTGGTCAATTTCAATAGTTTGGTTAACAAAAAGTCATAGAAGAAGAGAAAAGAGAAAACATAAGAAATTTTGTAAACGTATGCTGCGGGCAGGTGAATAATTAAGCAGCTGTTTTCCAAAATGTGTTAAATATAGACAAGATGCTATTTTATATAAAACAGAAGATGCCACTGGTTGATAGTTTTTAGAATCCTTTATTATCTTTTCTATTACAACAACAACTATTTGTTTCTAAATTTTTTCTTTTTTAATATTTAAAACATATTTTAATGTAATTTTTTTATTTATGATGAATGTCCTTTTTGAACTTGACTTTTCAACTTAAATTTTATTTGCCATATGGTTTTTTTTTTCAAAAATTTTTCGTAATGTCATTTAATTTTTTTTTAACACCTTAGGTTAAACACAATAATTTCCTGTTTCTATAAAAAAAATAATAATTTTTAATGTTTTTTCTAATGTTAATTGACCCTTAACATTAATCGCATTTATGGTAGTAAAAAATTGTTAGCACCCTCTAAAAATGTTTCCCCCAACAATTTATTAATGAAATATTAAAGGTTTACGGGGTTTTTCCAATAAATAATTAATAACAATCATTAAATAATAATTTAAAGCCTTTATTTTGTTGCTAAAGTATTAGTGACATTAACAGGAAAAATTATTTTGTTTTATACATATATCTTAGATTTAACATAGAAAATTTTCTGACTTGTTATTTGCTAAGTTATTGAATGTATATTTGCCTAAGCTATTTGAATGTAAGATAAGGCTTAAATTTTTCATTGGACCTCACATAAATGTCTGAAATCTAAAGAGAAAAATTGAAGTAGTAACATTGAGTTCAATGTTTTGGCAAGCACCAATGACATTCCGCTTATAAGTATCACGGTATGTGTCAAAATTATGCGTTAGTTTCCCTAAGATCAAAATGTAATCGAATATGATTTGATGTAAACTGTATTAATATAGAGAATAGAGAGATCACCATGATACCGCTGCCTAGTTCTTTTAGCAAGAGACCTTTTAAACCTAAAATAAAAGTTAATGAGGTTAAATTTATGCTCTTTTTGGAATGGATTTAATAATTATGGATCTTTCATAGAAACAACTAACTCGTGATAATGGAAGATGCCCATCTGACTCCTAATATTTGTATTTTATGCTACAATATGTCGCAATTCTTACAAACATATTCTTTGACTCTATCCTAGTTAACAGAAACGTAAATTTAAGGCTAAATTGGAATTGAAATTTAGTTAAATTAAGAATAATAATCTTGATAATTTTGTAGGATTCGTGTGGCAGGATTGGAGACCAGCTTGTCAATGTGAGACCAGTTAGGATTGTTTATTTTGAACTATAGCGAAATGATATCTTGGTCATAACAAATATGTATTTGAATTACTTCTTTCATCAACATTTTTACTTAAACATTAACATCTATATCTATACTCAAATCATATACATCCTTTTCTTTAAGACTGAAAGGATCACAATGGATCTATACTAGTCTGGAAGTTGAGTTGTTCTGGGGATAACAGCATTTTTTTCTAACATAACCTAACTTTTATATAGAACTTCAAATATTTTATAAAACATTAGTTTATTTCCCGATAAACAATTATTTGGAGATTTGAAATCATAGAAGATTTAAATGAAATCATAAAGATGAGAATTTTGAAAACAATGATCAAATACTTTAGGAAATGTCAACCAGTCCTTCACACTTCCAATTTGATCTAAACATTCAGGACATTGCGAAGGTTATGTATCATAGCACGGTAAAGGAAATAAGTCAAAAACTTACGAGTATTAATTTGTAATTTCTAAAACCTTGATACGGAAACATATAATTTTAATTCTAACATTCAGATCTAAACATTCAAGACATTGCGAAGGTTATATTTCATAGCATAATTTGTAATTTCTAAAACCTTGATACTGAAATATATAGTTTTAATTGGTGGGGTTTTCATACGAAAAAAGCTGAGGTGATATGAAATCAATTGCGAAATCAGTAATGGAAAATAATTGTTTACGTTTTATGTTATATTATGTAAATTTCCAGAGCTGCCACATTGAACTACAATATTATTATTATTATTATTATTATTATTTGCATTTCGCTTGGAAATATGCCAAGAAAGTTAAGATGACCTTTCTTAATTTCAAAAAAAAAAAAAAAAAAGACAATAACTAATTTGTTTTAAAACTATTACATTACAAATTTAAAATTATATTGATTATTATAGACCTATTTCAATAAACAAATTGTTTTCACAGCTTTAATAACTTTAAACAACTCTTACAAATTTAAGGTTTCTTCGAAATTATATTTGTAAAAAAAATATTAAATTACTTATTAACTAAACTAACCAAACACTTAAAAATTTGAGAGAAAAGGTTTTAAATTCTAGCGAAATTTTAAAACAAACAAAAATGTTCATAAAATTAATATTCCTTTAAATTAAAGTGTCAAAGGATAATAATAAAAACAAAGAAAAATTTGTAAGCAATTTTCTAATAACTAAATTCAATTAACTTAAGAAAATGCAAAAAGAGAATGAAACAAACAGAAAACACTTTAAAACAACAAATAATAACTAGAAGAAAAAAAAATAGATTAACCTAAACATATAATACTTACACAGCATACAACATTTAAATGAAATCCCTTACATTATCCTCAAGGTCGTGTAAATATGTACATACATACATACTACATACAAAATAATGTTAGTTTGTTAATAAACAACAACTACTAGCTAGTTACCATAGAAAAACCCAAATAGTTTTTGTAATATATAAACAGCGAGTTGGTAAAAATACCTAAATGATGATCATAGTCGGTTTACTTCAAGGATTTTTAAATTTAGGAAAATTCTTAGAAATCCCAGCTAGAAGCAAAAAACTAACAGCGGCAGCAACAACAGACACCACACAGTTTTGTAGTTAAACAAAGATCAACTAGAATTTATGTACTCGTTTGTACAAAGAAATTTTGTATTTAAGAAAAATCTTAAAAAAGAGATACAAGTAAAAGCAACTAAATTTTAATATAAAAAAAACCGGCAAAATAATTTGAATTAAAGTTTTTTTTTCTTCAAAACTCTGAGAAAATCTTTCTCTTAAAAAAAAGAAAGAAATAATCTAAAAGGATAGTTGAGAAGCAGATAAACAGTTGTTATGACGGCCTCCCAAACATCAATTCAATTCCTTCATACAAATGATTATAAAGCAGCACACAACAACAAATCAGTGGCAGCAGGAGCTGCTGCAGCAGCAACTAACAAATATTACAATCTCTGTCACACAATATATTGAAATTTGTTCTTATTTTTTTTTTTTAACAATTTTTGTTGTATAAACACTATTTTTTCCTGTTTTCCAGACAGACCAGCAAAAATAAAAACAGAAAAAAAACAAAACAAAGAAAATAAAATAAAAGGAGAAGACTTTTAGTCAATTTATTGTTTTTTTCATAGTTGTTTTCATTTCAAACTAAACAAAAACAGTATTTTGTTGAAAAGTGATATTGTTGTTTTTATTTTTATGTATATTGACCACGGTGACGAGTTGAAAATGCATTCCATGCACTCGAAATAGTACAGATAAGGAAATGTGCGAATTCATAAAAATTTGAGTTTGATTTGAAACAAAGTGATTAAAAGATATTTCAAACTACAATAGCTAATATAAGGGTGAATATACCTTTCAAAATGTGCATATTTTGTTGGCATAAGTTTGGTTTATAGACTTCTCTATAGACTTCGCTATAGACTGGTCTATAGACTTCTCTATAGACTGGTCTATAGACTTCTCTATAGACTTCTCTATAGACTGGTCTATAGACTTCTCTATAGACTGGTCTATAGACTTCTCTAGAGAGTGGTCTATAGACTTCTCTAGAGACTGGTCTATAGACTTCTCTAGAGACTGATCTATAGACTTCTCTATAGACTGGTCTATAGACTTCTCTAGAGACTGGTCTATAGAAATGTTTATTGACCTCAGACTAGGCTATAGACATATCCCCAGACTTGTCTAGACTGTTCAAAAAACATGTCTATAGACTGGTTTATGGATTAGTCTATAGACTTATCCATAAAGTCTAGTCTATGGATTTGTCTATAAATGGGTCTATATACCTTTCAATAGAATAGTCTATTGTAATATTCGTAATATTGGGCACCAAGTCTTGTTACATGACATGTTACTGAAGTGAAAGATCAAGTCAAGGTCTTGCTTGCAGTATCTTTGGGGGATAAAACAGTTTCCTAAAAGTTATGTCAAACATAATTCTTTGTAGTTTAATTCCAGTAAAAAATAAGTCTTTCTAAATACAAATTTGATTTGCACTGTTAATTTGTGATTCAGATAAAATAAATGGAAATCATTACGACAGAACATTGTCAACCTAAAAACAAAGTTATCTCATAAAAGTTTTCTATAGATATAAAATATCTGATGTAGCAAACTTATGAAGGCCATCATAAAAGGGATCATAAATTGTTGAAAGTACTTGCAAATTATTAGCCCATTTTTTTGGTTAAAAGAATTAATAATAATTTCAAGAAAACATTCTTTCTCAGCACTGTTTTTCAAGCACTTTACCACCATCAGATTTAGTTGTTTTTGTTTTGTTATTTTTTTTTTACCATTTCATTACTCTTTAGTTAGTTAGTATGTATGCAGTTATCTTTGGAATGTTACTTGTTGTAAGGACAATGGATGCTTTTGCAGTTTATATTCATCATTATGTATCTTTGTATGTATGTATGTATAAATGTTACTTTATCTCTTCCTTTTTAACGACCTGTTTCTCTTGTGCATTTAATTTTGTTGTTGTTCTTTTGTTTTGTTTTTGCTATTTGTTTTCTTTAAGATTTTATATTTATTTTCTCATATTTTCGGTTATATATATTATTTCTTTTTTATTTTTAATACAACAAACTAAACTGGTGGGAAAATATTAGGATCTCTTGCTTAACAATACAATAAGCAATGAAGTGTAAGGAATACATAGAAATACCGGTACACAAACCTAAAGAGGAAAAACAAAATACTTTTTTTATTTTAGTTTGTATTTTCATTATCTTGGCATATCAGTAAAAATTTTATTTATTTTAGTTTCTAATTAAAGTGAAAAATAACAACAATAAGGACGACTAAATGCTGGAGAAGAATTTTGTTAAATATTAATTAGAAATTTAGTTTGTATTTGTTTATTTAGGGATATGTGTTGTTAATTTACGAAGTAAATTTTGTTTTGTTGCACTAAAATTCTGAGATTTTAGATTTCTTTTAAAGATTTTTTTAACCTACACCAGCATAGGTGGAGAGAGTTTGTGCGAATGTATGTAACATAGAGAAAGTATACCTTTCCACTTACTTAGAATTACTTTTAAAGCTAGCGTCTTCAAATTTGGGACAAATTATTATTTTGGCTCGAAGGCGAAAAGCCTCTAGGTCATGATCGGTCCCTTATTTCACAAAGCCTTCTTACAAATCTCTTACCGGAATGGAAAAATGCTTAAAACTCTTTTTAATTTGAGTTGGGAATGGAAAAAATGCTTAAAACTCTCTTTAATTTGAGTTGGGTATGGAAAAAAATATTTAAAACTCTCTTTAATTTGAGTTTACTTTATTTACAAAAAAAATTTTTTGCACAAAATTTGTATGTAGTTCTTAACTTATGTTCTAAATTCCAATCGGTCTATTATTCCAACTAACCCCCCTTACAAATTTTCTTTTAAAATTAAGGTTTTGCAGCGCAAAATGCTAAAGGATGTGGGAAATGCCACAGTTTTATTACTATTTAGGGTTAAGGACGAATTCTATTGAAAATGGATATAATCGGGCCACTTTTAAAGATTTTGTAATAATATTGTTATATTAAATTTTTATCAAGCTTAACTTCTGGAAATCTTAATGATTCTTGACTTAAAATGTTATTTAAGTTAACGGTCGTTATTCGAAGTTACAAAATTATTTATTAGTTCAAATATTTTAAATTAAAAAGATTTTTAGCGATCGTTAGTTAAGGAAAAATTCTATTGAAAATGGACATGATCGGGCCACTTTTAAAGATTTTGTAATAATATTATTATATTAAATTTTTATCAAGCTTAACTTCTGGAAACCTTAATGATTCTTAAATTAAAATGTTATTTAAGTTAGCGGTCGTTATTCGAAGTTACAAAATTATTTATTAGTTCAAATAATATTTTATATTAAAGAGATCTTTAGCGATCGTTTGTTTGAAATTTATGCTTTAAATTTTATAAAGTTTACCCTTAAATCATCCATTAAATATCTGCTTAAAAAAATAAACAAGTTTTTTCAATAAATTAACGTTATTCTTTTTCAAATTCTTCGTTATTACAAAACTATCAACAAATTTGTTATGAGTAATTAACATCAATTAAAAAAGTGATCTTTAGTAAATGTTTTTTCATTTTAAATATAATATTTTAAATCTAAAAGTTTAAATGATTTGTTAAAGTTTTATTTATTAAAAGAAATCTTTTTTCTAAACAAACTTAGTTCCTTCAAAAGAAAAAAAAAAACATTTTAGAAATTAAGCTTAGTAAAATGAAGATCATCATGATCAACAGCAGCATGTTGTGTGTGTCAGTAATTTTTGTTTTACTGTTTCATATTTTTTTTTTTTTATTTTTTTGATTTTGTATAAAACATTGCGCCACTTTTGACATTAATTTCTTTGCAGTAGAAAAGTAAAGAAATAAAAGAACTAAAGAGATGAATTCAAAGACAACAACAACAAACAATAACTGCTCTCAACTGTAACAACAAAAATACTAAACTTAAAGCCGGCCGGCAACAATTAACAAAAAAACTCGAAAAAAAGAAAAGAGAAATAATAGATTTCTATAAAAAAAAGAAATGCATTAGAAATTAATATTAAATAAATCAAATCTTTATAAATGAGCTTCTTTAAGTATTGATAAGGAGAGGAAGTGTAGACAAGGTGAGGCTATAAAAGTGTGCACGTCGAAAAAGTCATAATTTGATAATCACAGAAAAAAAAAGTGGCGCAAAATTTTGACAACGAACTAAAGAAAAAACCGCCAAAATATTAAGTAAAAGTAAAGAAAATTGCGCCAATATGGGAAACACTCGCATACTTAGTGATTGACTACTAGTAGCGTTAAACCAAAAAAAAAAAAAAAAATGAGTGCAATAATACAATCAAATTAAATATTTCGTATACGAAATGTTGGCCGGCCGGTAGATGGCTAAAATATGTGTTTAAATATTCATTTTTTTTTTCTTCAACAATATTGAATAAATTTTAGGAATTATGAGCAAAAGTACAAAAGTATTAATAAAATAAAAACAACACCTAAATGTTTAGAAAATGATAATGAAAAGTATTTTTAGAATTTATTAACAAAAACACCAAAAAAATTCTACATTCCAAACAAAAAAGTTTCTTTTGGCTAATATTTAAATTGCACACAAACTAAATATTTTTAACATATTGTACAAAAAAATACACTTTTCATCTTATATTTCTCTGCAAGTTTATTCCTTTAAAATTGTATTAATTCCTTGTTAAACAAACAAATCCTTACCATTTTTTTGTTGTTATTAAAAAAAAAACAGAACAGTTTAATTGTTAACACTTAATAAAACTTAGTTTTAAAAGACTGTAAACATATTGTACACTAAGGCTTAAAATTGGAACTACGGTTACTCAACACTTTTGAAGTGAATATGAAAATTAAATATAAAAATAACCCAAAAGCGAGAAAAATAAAATGTCAGAACAAAAACAAAAAAAGCCGCAACAGAGCAGTATATAACAACGTTGGCATAGCCCCTACATTCACTCTCTAACTTTAATATCTCCACAACAATATCGTCAGCCAGTCAACCACTCTAAACACAATTGCGCCAAAACCAGATGATCAAGCGCCAAACTGCAGCAACAACAGTATTAAAGCAATAATTCCAATTCCACCACATTTATATGTATATATACATATGTATATACTCTAATCAAAAATCCAAGAAAAAAAATTAAAACAAAACACAAAGTACAAGTTTTGTCATTTCACCAAGTTCGCCTCATAGCATAAAACACATTCCCCAAAAGACGACGACCGACCGTCCGACCGAATTGAAAGAAAACCCAAAAACAATAAATATTAATAAAAATAAAAAAAAATAAAGAAGTAACAACAAACCAACAACTAAATCAATCTACTAGTTATATGTATATACAACTTACATACATCATATCGTTAGCTGTAGTGTAATATAACTTAAGTATAACAACACAACTATTTTGTTATCACTATTAATGTTTAGAAACTTTAGATGATAAAATATTTGGCAAACCTTTAAATTGGTGAATTGAGTGGATATTATTGTAATACAGAATATCTTGATAAAAAAGTAGACATCTTCCTTTAATTATATTCTTAATTAAACAGTCTATTGATGAATTATAAGATTCGTCTTCAGAAATAAGATTTAAAATCTTTTTGACGTGGCTTTCACAAAACTATACTTTCCCTTTATGCATTTTGCTCTAATTAATCTTGAATTTTAATGTATTTCAAGCGTTGAATTCAAAGTCAAGCTTTGTATTTACTTTTTAATTAAAGAAAAATTTGAATGGTCGAATTTTTTAATATGCTGAACTATTCTTAATTAATCTGTTCTCTAAACAACAGTTTCATTATATGTAAATTGAAATTGATCCTATAGTTTCTCTTAAGAATGACTCGTTTTAGCTCATCGTCATGAATTTGGATTCAAATCAATTCTCATAGGTATAATAAAACATATAGAAATAAGTTTTTTTTTAAGAATTTTAATTCGAAAATTATTTTTTTTTTTTTTTAATATAATGAAAAATGTGGATTCCCGGACTAATTAAATGAAGAGACCAAAATGTTTGCAGTAAAATAATCTTCTTTAACCTATAAAATATAAGAAATATACCCCTAAAACTTTTAATAACGCTGATTGGTCATTTGGATGAATTAGAAACACAAACTCTAAATCGATACTATTGAAATATAGATTATATATACTATATGATCGGACGAATGTGTAACACTAGAAATGACTGACTTAAGTTGCTCTCAAGTCGAGTAATTTGTCTAAGATCTTAAACTCTTGAATCTAAAATAAAAAAAAGTTTATATCAGTGACAATCTAAATATATTTAGGATTATTTTCATAAAACGTTCACTAATTTTAAATGATTTTAGGTTTAAAGAATTAAGTTACCTTTTTGTTTGGAATTTATATACGATTTTCAAAGATTATTACGCCTGCCAATATTTTCTATCGAAATTTCAGTTAAGACGACATAATTGTAATAATCTATTATTAATAATTTTTTATCAACTTTTAAAAATTTAAAGTAATATCATATCACTTACGTAGAAATGAGTTTCACTTATCAAATTACATTTTTAAAATAGTGAAAAACATGACTTCACACTATGAGTAATAATTAGCCAAATGTTTTGATAATCCCCTAAACCAAGAATTTCAGATCTAGTTGAGAAATTACTTATTTTAGTTATTATAAATTTATCTACCTTTTCGGTTAATTGTGTGCCTCAGAAGGAGTAAACTCCAACTCAATGCCAACTCAGAGCAGGGACATATTTTAACATAAAAAAGCAATTATTATTTGTTTATACTGTTCAAGTTTTGTAATAACATTTTATTTAGATTTATACAAATCTAACATTGTAAAACCCTTTTCCATTTCACTCTACGTTATATCCATACAAACATCGACTCCAAAAACAAACCTACCAAATACTTAAAGTTCATTATTGTTGTTTTGTTTGTATTACTCTTTTATTTTACTTTTTTTTTCCTTCTTATTACATATTTCTATAATAAACCGCGCGTAAACTTTAGAGAATTATGTATATGATCTGCTACAGAGCAGTTAATGTTTACGTCAACGTCACATTATATTCTTTAATAAATTATGGAGGGAAATAAAAAAAAAGAGTATTTTATTGAGCCAACAAAACAACAACAACACAAAATAAAAGCAGCATTTAAATTCAAGGCGAAATCAAATATACATAAAGAATGTAAAACGAACAAAAAAAAAGCAAACATACAAACAAATCAACAGGAATAACTAGAAAAATCTTTAACTTTAAAACTGGATTTTTAAGTTCTGCATTCTTTAGAATCTATGGGACAAAGGATTATGTTTAAGATTTTCATTAAAATAATATCCAAAATTTTCTACCATTCACTTTGACTTAACTTAAACCACCAAAGAAGTTTATGATTTCAGTTGAATATGTCAGTGAGTGTATGTGTGTTTATCGAATCAGCTGTGTTGCCGTATTATCAGTGGGAGAATAACTGAAATACGTTATTTTTGTTTTTTTCTGTTTTTCAAAACAGTGTTATCAATCATTGTGTGGTAAATTCATAAATGAATCTGATAATTGTAAGTTGGGAATATTTTATAATATTTTTTTTATTAATGTTTAATATTCTATAAACTTTAGCATTGCTCCAGTAGATTTATATTTAAAAATTTCAAATCTGTAATTATCAGCAAAGTATTAAATGTTGTACAATATCTGCTAGAAACTGCACAATTTTTGTACTTTAAAATAAATTAAAATTTTTACAATTTAATGTAAAAAGTAAAAATTTTTTTTAGTAAAACTTTAATTACTGAAAGAAATTCTTTGAAGTAAAACGATTTTTTTTAATTAATTAAAAAAAAAATAAATAAATAAATAAATAAAAATTGGTTTAAGAATTCAAATTAGATCAGTTTTTCAGGGAAACTGTAGAAAACCAAACGTTTTAAATTAGATGCTTGACATTAAAATCCAAAGAAAATTATCAAGTTTTAGCAATAATTTCAAAATTATTACAGGTTAAATAGAAAAATATATCTATATGATTACAGGTGTTATAGATATAATATTCCTTTACAGTTATTTAAGATCTTTTTTTATTTCTAAACAATATTTAAGAATTTTTAATATTCAAAATAATAGAATTATCTATTAAAATCCAAAGGCATTTAAAAATATTTTGGCACTGCAATCATTTTAAATACAATTAAAATTCACTTATTAAACACTTATTCTGACCTACCCCAAAAAAAACAAAACCCCCAATGGTTAACTATCTAGCCAGCAGCCAAAGAATAAACAATTATACTAGGAAGTTAAAAATACTATAGAAAAAATTTTCAATTAAATAGAAAAAAAAACAAAATAATTTTATAATAAACAAAAGGAATTAATAGAGAACACAACACAAATACTAATTATATTGCAATGAATAAATAATATCATTAAACAAAATATATTCAACACACAATCAACCACACTCGTACGAAATTCCTCCACATTAAAAAATAGCGTTAACCACACACAACACTTTACATTGTGTACACAACATATATTTTTAATAAGTTGGCATCACTGTTAACAAACATCAAAACAAAAAATTTGTTTACAAAACAAACATGAAAATTACGTTTTTAGACCTAACTTTGAACGTATTTTTCGCAAAGTTATTAAATGAAAAGTGCAACAAATGTAACCATTTTGGAAAGCTTATATCCTGTAGAATCAGATTTTGTTAAAAAACTTAAAATCAGGATAAAATTGTGCAAATAAATTACATTTACTTTTGGTGATTTTGGCGCGCGCGGGCTTTTTGGGCTAGAAATAAAGAGAACAAGAGTACTTGACACTGACAGTTGAGTAGCGCGCGCACTTGGTAATATGGGCGCGAGAGAGTCTAAAACTGGATGGTTGACTGGAGCAGCGACTGCAGCTACGGTAAAATACCACAATATGGTAAAATATGAGAAATGATAGGGAAAAAAGTTTTTGGTTACTGTGAAAAAAAAGCGGCAAAAATCCAGACTAGTGACGACGACTGCACAGAGAAATAATAAAAAAAGAAACGTAAAATGAAACCGAACAAAAGCGATTGAATGAAGAAAAAATTAGAAATTACTTTTATGAACGAAAGATCCAACAAAAAAATGCTAATGTACTTTTTAGGGGGTCGAATTAGGAAATAGATGACACTGCACATGCATGTAATTTTTTTGCTAAAAATTCTAAAAAAAACACTTGCAGGAATTTGGCAGAAGACACCTGCCTGTCAGTCACTATAATGCTAACCTGTTTTTCCTTGGGCCACACAAAAACTCTGCCTTCTTTTTCATTAAGACACAAGAAGGAAGCAGACATTTCTTAGAATATGTCAAGCGTTAACTTACCTTGAAAAGCTACGTCTTCCTTTCCTTTTGTTAATATTATTCGCCAGCGAATTTTGCAAAATTTTTAACAAAAAATTTCTTGTTGAATGTTTGATAATGATGATCCTGTCGAAGACGATTGCTAAGATTTATTGTCAGCCATGCCAATAAAACTATGTAACAAAATGTTGTATGTGTTATTAGCAATAAGTCTGAGCGTTTTATTTTACACACAAAAGACTTGTTGGTTGTTTAGTGGCCACTCACATAAAGTAAAAAAGTTGTTGGTTTTGTAGCGATTACAGCACCATGAATTTTATTTCCACTTTAGATTAAATAACCTCTAGATATTCCAAATTGTTGGAAAATTATGCAAAATCCATAAATTTTATTGAAAGTTAAAAGAAATCTTCGATAATCTCTTCACAAGGCGTGACCACGTTGCTAAAATTGCACTTGAATTGTCACTTGTATTTGCTGACCGATTTTTAACACCAATTTGTTTTATATTTCTTTAATTATTAGACACTTGCACGTTTTCCTACGGTTTGTCCAATTATTTACTGCATTTTCCTGGTTAATTGTGCAATAATTTTATGAAAATTGTTCACTTTTCTCAAGTAACTTTTGGTCTGAAAATGATGACGGCAACACAAATGGTGTGTGTAGAAGATCATAAAACGAAAAATTATTTTTTTTTTGGTGACAGCACAGAACCAGAACAGAGCAGCAAATGCGTTGAGATCGTAAAGTGTTGAAAAAAGGGAAAGAAACCAACGCCGCCGTAGCTAAATTCGCTCTTATGCTCTCGCTCTGCCGGAGTATGCATGGAGAAAAAGCAACAACTTCGCCGCAGCAACAAAAAAGCAGAGCGCGCGAATCCATTTGACAGCTGTCAGGTGTACAGCTGATTGGAGTTTTAATTCTTGTTTTTATTTTCTAACCTGCTGATCGACCTGCCAGTATGGTGAAAATGCCATTCCATTGAAGAAACAAAAATAAAAAACAACTACAACAACAATAACAATGAATACTGCTGTTGACCAACTAACCATATGTATGACCAAAAAGTTGGGGAAACATATGTTGCGTGTGGTGATAACATGTTGTTGAAGAAAATATAACTCAACACGTATATCCCACCATTTACGGCGAATATTAAGAAAAACACAAAGGAATTATGAAAAAATGGGAATTTACGATATTTATATATGTATCAGCAATGTATATAGAAATGTATCTTTTATCAGATTTTGGGTTATTTAATATGTATGAGAGAATTTTTGGTATACAAAAATGTATGTACATTTTTATATATATATATATATATTTTTTCTTACAGGATTTTCTTATAAGAAATCAAGTTGGCAAACAATACTTGTAAAGATTAAAAATAATTCATTCACATTAAAAAAATATATAATTTCCAAGTAGATGTTTATAGAAAATATATATAAGTCATTGCTAACTATTTCTCTAAAAAATGCCTTCAAAAATGCGAATTGCTTGATTCCAAGGAAACGGATAAGATGTACTGCAACCTATAATTCATAACTTGGAAATTTTATGAGAGTTCCAAGGTTGGTAGCGTATTACAGATGTTTTCTAATTTTAATATATGTAGGGAAGATATTTATAAAAAATGCCCTTAACTATACAAATTGCTTAATTTCGAAAAAGTGGATATAATACACGTTATTTCTTCGGATATGCTGAACTCATTTTTTTGAATTCTTCAAATTTAATGGCGGTGCACAATAGGAACATATATTGCCAAGTAATCACACGGAGACCTCAGTACAATTGCGACCTATATCATCATATAGGAAGGATTCAAAGACGGCCTTGATAAAAAATCGAGTTTTAATAATGGTCTCCATTAATAATGACTTTGATCCCAAAACGACCGATATCTTCACATTAGGAAGCTGGAATATATGGATCTTTAGTATCTTGAGTTTAAAGGTTCTCCGCCAGTAATAATTGAGTTTAAATGATCTCCACCCATCCAAACAGTAAATTAATAACGCAAGATTCTCGAAGATCAAACAACACAAACGCGAGACATGTTCTTCAACTCTGAGCTATATTACGACTGTATGCTGAACTCGTAACTAATAATACATAACTGGAAACTTTTGTGAGAGCTCCAAGATTAGTAACATATATTATTGAAGTTTTCTCGTTTTAAAATATAAGGAAAATTGAGGTAATAATGGGTTAATGTGGATAATTTCAAATTGGTTTGTCCGTTCATCCATCCCTCCAAGTAGTTGTAACTAAAGGTGGCAATTTTAAAGATATCTGTATGTAAACTTGGTCATAATCGGTCTATTATTACACCTACCTCTCATGCAAATGTCATTATCGGAATGAGGTCTTAAGTTTATAAAACTGCGTCTACTTCAATGAAAACTCAAGGTTGACCACAGCATTGGTATTTTGATGTATTTCGATAAAGGTATATTAGAGGTAACGGTATTTTGAATTATTTCGAAGACGACATGTTATAGATAACGATATTTTTGTCTATAGCGTTAATTGTATTTTAAAATTTTTCGCTAATGGCAGGAATTATATTAAAATGTTCAGAAGTCATATTTTTTATTTATGAAATATTTTTCTACATTTTCAAGAACCCATTTTAACCTGGATTAGTACTTGATTTTCAAACAAAATTCCTGTGAAGAATTCGGAAAAAAAGCTGAATATGTAATATATCGGTGTTTAACTTTCAGAGAAATAAATTTTTTTATGAATTTTTTTTGCCAATTTTAAGATTTGTCGGAATCTCTTAATAAATTAGAAAAAAAAATGAAATATTTGTGTAACAACATTTTGTGGAGACGACTAATTGGAGTACACCAATGTGGTTCTCGATACTTCTGTTACTTCTTTTACCCCATTTCATTTCGTAATAGGTATTTTATTATTTTGGAATAAATCGGCAGGGGTATTTTAACGGCAAGGGAATTTCGGATTTATTCGGTAAGGGTATTTAGGCGGCAACGATATTTTGGAAAGGATATTTTAACGTTAATGATTGTGGTTTGAAACAGTAATTTCAAAATAACGGTATTTTAAAGATAACGGTACCCATTTCTTTTCGTAATAGGTATTTTATCGTTAACGTTATTTTAGAATAAATCGGCAAGGGTATTTTAAAGGTAAGGGAATTTCGGATTTATTCTTTAAGGGTATTTTAACGGTATTGATAGTGATTTGAAATAGTAATTTAATGATAACGTTATTTTAGAGATAACGGTACCCAATCTCGTGAAATGTTAACATATTTTATAGACTTCAACTCCAAATGCCAAATTCCATTAAGTATCGATACATTATTTCTTATAGCACCCATACAATTGTTCTTCCAACATGGAAATTTCACCACATACAACTCTTAAATGCATGTGTGATACAGATTATTTTAATACAAAAACGAAAATAGTTATAATCGATCCAATATTTCAGCTCCTACCTATATAAGAATCTCTCTCGAAATGGGATTTTCAGCGGTAAAATCTATGAAATATGTCTTTTATTGACTTAATATCATTTTAACTCATGAAAAATACCACTAAACTCCATCTTCATATTCGATTATAAAGGTGTAAATTTGATTATTATTCCCATATAAATCCCTCTTCTGGGAATAATTCCAATATATTAATGAAATAAGATCTTTCACATACATATATTCATGAGGTGTAGGGTATCATTATAGCACTCTTGTTCGTGTATATTTTATACTCAAAAGGTCTGTTCGACAAATAGTCTGATGTTACTCAAAGTTGGCTGAATTTACACAAACTCATATGATTATATATCATAATTTATATATCATAATTTATTTATTATATCATAATTTAATAGAACAAAAAGTGCATCCATAACTTTCAATTTTTTAACTTTTATAACTTGCTATTATTTCTCATTATTGTTAAATATTTTTCCATTTTATCAATTCAAATCATTTCTTGATATTTAATACGATAATTTTTCCCTTCCGATAAGGTACACTTTTTGTAGATTTACAGGCGGCAATTTTAATTAATTTATTATTATTTCGTCTAAACGATTTTTGTTTCCCTGACCGATACCTTTTCTTTGTTCAGTGAATTTTTCAAATGTTAGATAGCGTCGGTTGTATTTAAGTTGACTATATGCAGTTTTAAATAGGTAAGACATGTTCCACGATATGATTTCACAGAGTTGGCATATATACCCCCATGGAATGTGTCGGTTTTATCACTTTTAGTCAGCTCTCTAATGTTTTAAAGAAATTACGAAAATTGAAATTAGAAAAGACGATTAGAGCATAAATTAAAGTTAAAATATCGGGGATTATTTTTACGGCTACAGAATTAGAATGCTTGAAGCAATATTGTCAGAAGTAGAGAAAAATCCCTACATATAGGTATTTTCCCCAACAAATTTGTCGCGTAATGAAAATGGCACAGATTTACTGTATTCCTAAAATTCTAGGTACTTTTTCCAAAATTTGTTTATCTATTTCCATAAAGAAGTTATGTTAGTGACCCACAGGTTCATTGACTCACAACCCAAAAATTTGAAGCAATTTTCAACTTACTAGACTTATATCTCTAAATCTGAGAAATACCTAACGTTAATTAAGAACTTTTTTGTTATTCTGGCAAAAATGTAGACAAATATCGGTAGTTTAAGGCGAAAAAAATAAAATTTGAGTATTTGTTGAATGTTCTTTATACTTAACAATATGTTGAATTTGTTATCATTACATTTAATTACAAATAGAAAGAAAGTACGAAACGGGAAAATAGAAAAGTATCAAAACCTAAACATTCATAATTTTGCATTAAATTATTTGTTTAAAAAATCAAATAACTAAAAATCCTGGGGATTCCCTATAGAAACATTCTTTCAAAGTAGGTATTTTTCAAAATATTTTTTCCTTTAATTATTTCAACTACCTTCTAGATATAAAAATTCTTTTTTATACGAAAACGTTCCAGCTTCGCTATTTTTTCATTAAATTTTCTTCAGAATTCTTTAGATGTTTATGGAATGTTATCAAAAGCAATCCAATGAGAATTTGAATTTGATGTGGTTAAAGTTAGTGATATTTTTTATGTATGTATATATGTGTGCAGTTGTATAGATCGTAACTATCTACATATATACATTCAGTTCTTGTTCAGTTTTAGTTCTGTTAACTCTATGTTCTAGTTTAATTCTACTTCACATCAAGTTCTATTATAGTTTAGTTTTAATTCAGTGTAATTCATTTCTAGTTTAGTTCTAATTCAGTCTTAAACACAACTTTAGTCTAGTTCTAGTTCAGTTTAAGTTCTGTACGAGTTTAGATCTATTTCAGGTCTATTGTAGTTCGAGTTCAGTACTGGTTCAGTCCACTATAGTTCTAAACACAGTGCTTGTTCAGTTGTAGTTTTAGTTCCGTTCTAGTTTAGTTCGGTTCTGGTTATGGATCGGTTTTAGTTCAGTTACAGTTCAGCTTTAGTCCTCGCCATTTCAAAACTTTTGGTTTAAAAAGTTCAATTGTAGTAATAGTTTTGTTCTACTTTAGTTCGGTTCTGCTTATGGATCAGTTTAAGTTCAGTTCCAGTTTAGCTTTAGTCCTTGTCATTTCTCAACTTTTTGCCTAAGAGGTTCACTTAAAGCTTAATCTGTATAATTTTGATATAAACATTTTATGATTTCTGCAAAAAAGGAAATGCATGCTGAAAAAAACTAAGCAAATTAAAAAACACTATGAATGTATGAATGTTAAAAATAAACTTCGAAATGTAATTGACCATTTCGTTTAAATGGTTAGTGGTGATCATATTGATAAAGCATCACAAACCATAATAATATTTGAAAAGTTTCACAGATCGAGACAAATACTGAATTATAAATAAGAAGTGTAATAACTTTTGTCTCGAAAGAATTATAAAAAAATTTGCAATACTAAAGGGAGAAATTTAATTTGCTAATATTTCGTAATGGTTTGTATTACAAAGCACTTAATTGTTGTTTTCAGGAACTTAGTTATATTATGAAGCTAAAAGTATGATAATAAATACAATGACTTTATAATTATCCAACAAGGTGTAAAATATTAAAAATTAGGTCATTTAAATACATGACGCAAGCGGAATTATTATATTTTAAATAATAAATTAGTGCATATTCATTTTAAACATTTTTATAAAAAAAAAAAAAAAAAAAAAAAAAAAATAAAAAATCTAAAATGATTCTTATCAAATAACAAAATAATCACTAAACATATATGTATAAGTATTTTTTGGATGCAAAAACATTATACGTTAGAAAATATAAAACATTAAACTTACCAACATTTAAATGATAAAAGTTATCATAGAATTTTCTAAATTGATGTTATTGCAAATTGTTCTTGTATCATCATCATCGTCATCATTTTGAATTGATAACAAATTTTGTTTAACAAATAAAATCACTTTCCAAACAAGAGACCAATAAAAACCACCAACAATTCAATTACAAAACAACTAAAGATTTGAAAACAAAACAAAATATTAATATAATAATTGCCGCAATAAAATGCAAGATTTACAAGTAAAAACAACAACAAAAGCAACAAACTAAATGAAAAACAAAACATATATTGTAATAATTACCCAGAAATAGAGTAATAGCAAAGAAAATAAAATATATGTACCAATAAGAAACAAACTACCAACAATAGAAATATGCAAACATCAGCAAAATAAACAAAGTAAGTAATTTTCAGACAAAAGAATTATTGTTTAAATCCAATCCATCTATATGACTTGGTTGGTTAGTTGATCAACATCTGCTGGAAGTTTAGTGTATGACATTTTATGTCTTTACCTTAATATATTTAACAGACAATTAAATTAAGCCAGTGCCAGTGTAACTTGTTTTTTGTTTTCTTATTAAGAGTTCTTCGT
This sequence comes from Chrysomya rufifacies, assembly GCA_014858695.1. NCBI lineage: Eukaryota > Metazoa > Arthropoda > Insecta > Diptera > Calliphoridae > Chrysomya > Chrysomya rufifacies. Next base: position 3,142 of record JACGTJ010000977.1, on the reverse strand, counting down.
AATTTTTTATTCTCTATACTTTTTTTTCTATTGACTTAGGAATTAATTTATTAAATTGTTATGTTTTGTTGTTTGCTCACACTTAAAAGCATATTTTTTATAGTTGCAAATATATAATAACAAGTTGGAGAGTTTATATGGGTGATTGTTTGAAACCACGGGCAGCATAATCTCCTGGCTGTGAACGTTCTGAGAGTTTGGGAAAACCTTCATCACCGGGATTACAAGCTTTGCGGGCAGTAATTACACGCCAGCCACCTTTACGTGTCCAATCCTAGAATGTCAAAAATACAAAATATTTAAATAAAATTTGATATTAATTTGAAATTTTTAGAAGTTAATGTTAAATTAAAATTAGAACTAAAACATAACTAAACTAAATCTGAACTGAACAGGAATTGAACTAGAACTGTACTAAAATTGAAATTCGTTTTAAGTTATTAAACTAGAACTGAAAAGAAACTAACCAAGAACTTACATAAAACCGAACTATAATTGATGAAGGTGAATTCAACTGAATTAGAACGAAATTAAAAATGAACTGAACTAAAACTTATCTAAAACTGAACTAAACCCGATCTAGAACTGATGAAGTGGAATTGTACTGGAGCTAAACTAAAACCTAACTAGAATTAATGAAGCGGAGATGTACTAAAATTTAACTAGAAGATAACTAGAATTGTACTAAAACTAGAACTGAATTAGAACTAGTGTTCAACTAGAACCGACCAAGAATTGAACTGGAACTAGTCTTGAACTATAACTGAACTAGATCTGAATTAGATATAAACTAGAGTTCAACAAGAACCGAACTAGTATTGAACTAGAACTAAACTAGAATTGAATTAGAACTAA
>JACGTJ010000964.1:1689-11702 GCA_014858695.1 Chrysomya rufifacies | reverse complement strand
GTTCTAGTTCAGTTCTAGTTCAATTGTAGTTTAGCATTTTAAATTCTAAAGGTGGGTTATTGGTTTTCCCAGAATTTAATAACTTTCTTTGCTACTCCAAATGCACTTTAGTTTTTGGTCCAAGAGTTATTAATCTAGAGTACGTACTTGAGATATGGGAATGAAATTGTTTGTGAGAAAAGACAAAACGCAATCAAAGCAAACGTTTTTTTTTTTGTTTTTGTTACAAATGTTTCAAAAAAGATAACAATATTAAAATGATTGATATTGAAAATCATTTGCTAGTAAATATTTCGAAAGAATATTTGGTTAATACATTGAATTAGTCTACAAATTACCTAGCAATGAATAAGTCAATGAAGTTTGTTGTTCTAATAAAATTATTAATTATTTTTAATAATTTAACAATAATTAAATGTCAAAATAATTACGAAAAATATGAGGGGTAAGTTTTATAAACACTACATAAATTATTTTATATGTATTTATTTTCTAAAATTTTAGTTATAAAATCTATGAATTACACTTGCAAAACGAGAAACAACTTTTAGAGTTCCAGGAGAATTTTAGCGATTTATTGCCACCACTAACCTTTAAACGTATTAACTATACAATAACTGTTCTTGTATCCTCAACTAAAGAATTAGACATCTTAAAATATCTGGAGAATAACAATATATATACTAAAATAATTAATCAAAATGTTGCTGAAACTATAAAAAATAAGCGTAAAATTGTACAACCCAAACATTCTCGCACCTCAAATATTATCAATTTCCAGAGTTATCAACGTTATGACGTTATCAATAATTATCTAGACTACTTGAAAATGCAATACCCAGAACGTGTTAAACTTGTAAGTGTTGGTAAATCCTACGAGGGTCGTGATATGCGAGCAATTTTAATAAGCAATAATATTACGAGCGAGAATAGCAAAAAACCTATAATATTTATAGATGCTGGTATACATGCACGCGAATGGATTGCCCCAGCTACTGCTCTCTTTGTTATGCAACAGTTAGCGGAGAATAGTACTTATTATGAGCGTGAATTAAATATGTATGATTGGCTTATTTGGCCCTTAGTAAATCCTGATGGTTATGAATATACTCATGAGCAAGATCGTTTTTGGCGTAAAAATCGGCGTCCAGCTTCAAATCAAAATGCTACTAAATGTGTTGGTACTGATTTGAATAGAAATTTTGATTATTTTTGGTCATATTCGGGTGTATCGAGTGAAGAATGTTCTGATATTTATGCTGGACCACAAGCATTTTCTGAACCAGAATCTTTAGCTCTAAGAGATTTACTACTTAGTATTAATTCGACTTGTAGTATGTATTTAACTTTACATTCTTATGGAAATTATTTACTACATCCTTGGGGTTATGATAAGTAAGTTAGAATTATAGCTTTAAACTGAACTGATTTATTGAATTATTATTTTAGACTTCTACCTGATACTTGGCCTTACTTAGATGCTGTGGCTCAAGCTGGTTTTAGTGCTATTAAAAATGTTTCAGGTACTTTGTATACCGTAGGAGGGGCTGCGAATGTTTTGTATCCCGCCTCTGGTGGCAGTGATGATTATGCTTTTGGTGTAGCCAACATGCCAGTAGTTATTTGTATGGAACTGCCTTCTGATGATTATGGATTTGATCCACCTGTAGATAAAATTCAATCAATTGTTGAAGAATCATGGACGGGCATAAGAGCTATGGTGTTAGAAACTTATGAATATCCCCTTAGAAATATGGCCACTTGTAATGTTTTTAGTTTTATTATAATGTTATCTTTAATGTGTGTGTTGAGAGTTGTAACTTGAATAGCTTAATATTTAGTGTAAAAGTCATATTATGAGAAAATCTGTAAAGTTTATTTCCTATATATTTATTAAACGGTAAAAGCTTTAAATAGCAAATAAAAGAAAACATTTCGTTTTTAAATTAAATCATTCTACAGACAATGACAAGGTGAGAATAATGACATTCTCCAAAATCCTTAACGGGTAATTATCGCAAGACAGACAACAATGCTTCTATGATGTTCTACAGGTATGGATTGTAAAGGTTAGTCGTTATGCCGCACTACCATTGCATCGTCGAAAGATTATTCGTGAAGTGCACATTCATCGGCAATTAAGTTACTCCAGTACGCTGAAGTTTTGAATTTCATATTAATTAGACATATTGACTTATTTACACGAGAACTTAATGTCTTAACTGCTCGAAGGTCATCAACATAACCGAAGTTTACTACTCATTTTACAGTTTTGATGCAAACCTCTGTCAAGTGTGTACGCGGCCTAAGACATATCACACATACAACACAAATGTACCAAAAAGGACCTAAGTTGAGCTAAAAAGACTTTAATTCTGCTTGCTTAGAGTCATTATACTGAATTAGGCTACCTTTAAGTAGTGTAATGGGCTATTTCGTAGTTGTACCTATAATTACTTTGTTGACTGTATTTCTTTTAACAAAACCCTTAAATTATGCCTTAAATAATTTTCGATACTTGTGAAACTATTCAAATGTCAATAACAAATTTGCACAGTGTACTTGAGCCAGTAAAGTTGTGAGTAAAAAATCTCAAATATTTCTAAGATGTCATCGAAAATTATAATGTTTGGACAATCACAAATAACTTCTCCGCCAATTGATTAAACGCATATAGTTCTCTGAGATGGGACACTTTCCTATATTGTTTTTTTTATAAATTTACTATCCTGAATTGTTTGACTCGATCATAATAATATTTAAAGGCAGATGGGCGGGAAGGCAACTAAGGTGAATTAGTTCTCCCGTATAAGTGTTATACCAAATCATGGATTAACCGCAAAAAATCCTAAACTATGAAGAGAAGGTAGCAAGTTTATAGATATATTGATGAAATTTGGCATAAAATATTAAGTACAAGTACAAGATCGTATTGAAAGTGGTCATAACCGGCCCACTATTTCAAATAATACAGCAATGAAAATATTCCCGCAGAAAAATAGCCATCATTAAAATTAGGGAAAAGGAAGCTTGAATTCATCTAGCATCTAACTAATTACGATCAAGGATCATGTATTTCCCGGGCAAGTGCTTTTGTGACATCCGCCGCATTGCTAATTAACGTTAGAAGGCGCGAGTGTCATGTTTTCTTAAAAGTTTAACGAAAATCTCAGGAAACATGTCTGCAAATAATGCTAAGTCAATGGAGGAGATTTGTAATATTGATGGCGAAGGAACTATAAATGTCTGAAGCACCCTGGTATCAAAATCGTGTGTAGTATTCACATCCACTACTAATCTTAAACTATTACCGATTAATGAAAACAAACTGTTATGTTGAGGCTCTATGCTCCTCATAGGAACGAAGAGAACATATATATTTATGTCGACTATAGAAATCTAACTTGTGATAATGCATTTAGGAGTTCTATAGTCGGTCAAGCCCAATTATATTTAGAGTATCATATATAAGTGAAATACAAGATTTGACATATAAATAAATGATTTATGTGGGAAGGTATTTGTATGGAGCCTAGGTGAAGTAATGGACCGATTGAATAAAAGTGTAGATCTAAAAAAAAGTTATGTATTCAAAATTTGAATAAATTATACGCGTATACTTTAATAGGTTTTGTCCTTGAAGCAAAAAAAAAAAATAAATAACTTGTGCTAAATTTTGGTAAGTGTTTTATAAAAATGTGAATTATCCTCCTTTTTTGGCACTCTGGGTTGCAAAATCCTCATTCTAGTGGAAGGGGCTAAATAATATAATGAAATTTGGAACATACGTTTAGATCTGCAGAAAAGTTATACGTATTTTTCCACATTTGTATAGGTATATTCAAAATAATGGACCTACCATAACCAATTTTAAGAGGCTTCGTCCTTGGGCCTATACAATAATCTGTGTTAATTAACTTTGTGACGATAGCTTTAAAAGTGCGACTTATATTTTACGAAAATTATTAACTTCGTTAAATCGACTTAGAAAGTGATTCTAAGAAGAACGGTACACTTAAAGGTAAAAACATTATACCTTCATTATCTATAATGGTGTAGGGTACAAAAGGAAACATTTCATTTTCTTGAATTATGACATTGTTGCAGCAAACGAGCAGATAGAAAATGTTAAGGCAAAAGTTTCAATACATAAATTTACACACTGTCTTATCTCACCTTCAATATAAATGTAAATTTTTATGTCCCACTGTGCTAATACTAATCGTAGGTCATAACTTTATCATTTGGTGAATTGTGAAAACCTATGTACTTGTCTATATTTTAAATACTAAGGCTACATAAGGGAAATAAATTGTAAATTTTAGTTGATCAAAGACAATACAACAAAAATAAGAAATTTTTTGTTGTTTTGATATATACCACGCTTTTTCAAATTTTAGAAAATCCCACTAAAAAATATATACACAAGATTAGAAAAATAATTTATAACATACCTTTGATTTAAAATTGATTAGATTATATATTGACCATTGCAGAAGAAAAAAATAAAATTCTAATCAAAATTACAATAAGATTGAGTATCGTCCGCAAGGTATAATGTTGGCTAGGTTTCTTGAATCAAAATCAGTACAATTTTGTTCTCACACAAGAAAGCACTAAGTGAAGTGAGAGAAAATGCAACGAATGGGAATCGCCTTAGTGGTGTTGGCTGCTGTTGTGGCTGTAACTAGCGCAGCAGGATATGATGGGTAAGTTTTGGATTTCTATTTAAGAACTATAAAGAAATTGAATTAAATTGTATTTCCTTTTTATGTTCCTTAGTTACAAAATCTATGAAGTTTTACCTAAAACCCAAGAGCAAACTGATTTCTTGCATGAACTTTCCAAAATAGATGAATTCTATGATTTCTTTACGTTGAGAAGAATGCCAAATCATCTTGCACGTGTCATGGTAAATCCCAATGAGGAAGAAAATTTCCTACAAGCTTTGGCTGAACGCCAGATGTCCTTTAGATTGGTTAATGATAATGTTGGTCGTTCAGTGGAACAAGAATTCCAATTAAACAAATTGAAACGTAGTTTGATGCCCTTCACTGGCAAAGGACGTTTGAGCACAGAACGTTATTACAGTCATGCTGAAATCAATAATTATATTGAAGATTTACAAGAACGTTACCCATCGCGTGTTTTTCTTAAGACCGTAGGAAAATCCTATGAAGGACGTAGTATTAAGACCATAACCATTACTAATGGTGATGGTCGTGCTAATAAGAATGTTATTTTTATTGATGGTGGTTTCCATGCTCGTGAATGGATCTCTCCAGCTGCAGTTTTGTATGTCATCGAACAATTGGTTGAGAATTTCGATGAAAATTCTGATCTTTTGTTGGATTATGATTTCATGATTTTACCTGTAGTAAATCCCGATGGTTATGAATATACTCAGATTAGTACAACCACACGTTTTTGGCGTAAGACGCGTCAACCTTATGAATCTAATGGTAAAGTATGCTATGGTGCTGATCCTAATCGTAACTTTGATTTCCACTGGAATGAAGAGGGAGCTTCCTCAAATCCTTGTTCTGATACTTATGCTGGCCCTCATGGTTTCTCTGAACCTGAAACTATAATTGTACGTGATTTGTTGCATTCCCTTAAGGGTCGCGGTATCTTCTACTTAACTGTACATTCTTATGGCAACTATTTGTTATATCCTTGGGGCTGGACAGCGTAAGTTTTGATTGAAAAATTATAATGAACAGAATTTAATTATCTTTATCAAATTTCCTAGTGATTTACCCGATACCTGGGAGGATTTGGATGAAGTTGCTAATGTTGGTGGTGATGCTATTTTCAATGCTACCGGTACTAAATACACTGTTGGTTCCTCCACCAATGTCTTGTATATTGCTGCTGGTGCCAGTGATGATTATGCTTTCAATTCTGGCTTCAAAATTTCCATGACTATGGAATTACCCGGTGGTGGTTTGTTAGGTTTTGATCCTCCAGCATCTAGCATTGATAGATTGGTCAAGGAAACTTGGATTGGTATTCGTGCTATGGCTAAGAGAGTAACTGAAAAGTATCCTACCGAAAGAATTGAATTTTTGTAATTTAACTTATTTTAATTTAAGCTGATTTATGCGAAAAAAAGAAATCGAATTATTCTATTTGTTTCTTTTAAAGAAAGATAAAATATTTTTTATAAAATTATTTTTGTTGTGTTACTTAGAAGAAATTTAGTTTCGGTCATTGAGACCATTCGATGTCGTTAAAACATGTACTGTAGTATAGCAATTTAAGGGATACTAATTAAGAGTTCCTAATCCTACACCACAATATGTGATTTCTTCTCCATAGTTATCCTGTAATCACAAGTTAGTTAACTGTGTGGTCAGTCATTGGAAAATCCTCTGGGGAAACGTGATCACTTGTAGGGTTCTAGGAAGCTACTGCTAAAGAATCTACCATGCAAACATTGGGTGTCTAAGTTTATTCTAATAAAGTGCTAAAAAAAGAAGATGCATTATAGTCTTTCCAAATAATTTTCTATTCTGTTTAAAATAAATGCTATGCATGTCACGTCGACATCAAATTTGAACAAGTGATATATATAAAATGATGTACAGTATGCGTTTAGTTTGTTGGGGGAATGTGTCTCTCTATTGAACTGCTCAAGCATTGCGATATATGAACAAGTATTTACCGGGGAATGGCTCTTATGCCATCCACTGCATATCTAGTAAAAGTTAGAAGGCGCTGAAAAGTTTTTTACGAACATCTCAGGAAATATGTCTGAAATCATTGAGAGTCAACGGCGGATACATTTAGAATCAATGACATATCATCCGATTTGAACAATTACGTTTGCAGGTTTAACCGGCAGTCTTTGCAGCCCTTGTAGGAATAAAGGGAACATCTAACGCCTTTTTGATTGATGTTTGGGCACTTCGCAAAATTGTAAGCAGATGTTATAGGGTAACGATTAGACTTCTACTAGATGTTATGGACCCATCAGGTGTATGATCGAACACATGTTTCAACGGCTATGTTTGTAAAATAAAAGAGTTCAGATCTTGTTGTCATTCAATAGACTATCGATGAGTCTTCTAAAAGGTGTTATTACGGGAACATCTCAGGAAACATGTGTACAATCATTGTGAGTCAACGGCGGATAGAGTTAGAAACAATGACACAGCAACTATCTATGGTGCGGGTGTCCGATTTTAAAAATCCCGTCTGCAGGTTTAACATGCAGTTCTGGCAGCCCTTGTGGGAACAAAGGGAACATGTAATAACTTTTTAATTTATGTTTGGGCAAAGGGAACATGTAATGACTTTTTAATTTATGTTTGGGCACTTCGCAAAATTGCAAGCAGATGTTATTGGGTATCGATTAGACTTCTAGTAGATATTATGGACTCATCAGGTGTATGATCGAACACATGTTTCAACGGCTATGTTTGTCATGCAAAAGAGTTCAGATCTTGTTGTCATTCAATAGGCTATCGATAAGGTTTCTAATAGGTGTTATTACGGGTCTCTGTATGAGCGTAGGTATGTTCCAACATATGGATTATCTTCGAAATGATTTGTTTCGCAAAATTGCAAGCAGGTGTTATAGGGTAATGATTAGACTTCTTCTATATGTTATGGACCCATCAGCTATATGATCGAACACATGTTTCAACGGCTACTTTTGTCATGCAAAAAAGTTCAGATCTTGTTGTCATTCAATAGGTTATCGATAAGGTTTCTAATAGGTGTTATTATGGGTCTCTGTATGAGCGTAGGTATGTTCCAACATATGGACTATCTTCGAAATGATTTGTTTTGCAGCTACTGAGAGAATTCTCAAATATTTAATTATGTATTTTTATAATTTAAGTTCAATATTTATGAAAAATGTTGAATGAATTTGAATTCTTGGTTTTGGGAAATTATGGTGTTATATCGGGTGTATTATCTTATATGGAAACTTGATAGTTTAACTAAGTAATATTGGAACATTGAAAATGAAAAACGTAGAGAATCACTGGCTATATATTAAAAAACAAAAAAATCATAATTCGTTTTATACACAAACGACTGTTTTGTGCTAAAATCGATTATCAAAAGCAAACTTTAATCACTGAATATTATTAGGTTATCACAAAATTCCTACTGGTGGGCATTTGATTTTATAGCTCCAAAAAGATAAACCATCACTATTTGATAATCCGAAATGAAACAACAATATTTATTGATTTTTATTTTTGTAGATTTAAATACGTTACAGTTAAATTAATTAAGTGCTAAACTGTTGTTATCGATTAATAAACAAACATAATGAAATATTTTCAATCGATTTTGAATTGTGAAGATTAAATAATAATTACTATTTGATTAGATATCAACAATAATAATAATAATAATAATTAAATTTATCTTAAAGACATAAAATAACATTATTTGTACTAAGAATTACATTAAATGCAGACATTTAGTGACTAAATTCTTAAGGGAAATAAAAGTTTAATTCAATTAGTTTCATTCTGACAGTGGACAAGTAAAGTCTGGAGATTTGTTAAAATGTTTCAATGGCGAATATCGTTTTTGGCATTAGTATTAGTAGGTTTGTTAAGTGTTCTAACACAAGGAACAAATTATGAAGGGTAAGTAGTCCTTGATTATTTAATAATAACAAACAGTTTAAGGACTTTTCATTTTTTTTCAAATAGCTACAAGTTATACCAGTTATCACCTAAGGAACAAAAGGATTTTACAGTTTTCCGGCACCTATTTAAACAGGAGGAACATTATGACTTTTTAAATAAGGAAACTGTTATTGTAGCTCCTCATATTTTGCCGGATTTTCATAAAACTCTTCAGGCATACAATTGCAATTTTAAAGTCCTCGATGAAGATGTTGGCAAAACGTTGAAACGTAATTTTGAACTAAATCGTTTAAAGAAAAATCTCAAACCCTATAAAGGCCAGGGACGCCTAAGTACCGAACGTTATTATAGTCATGGTGAAATTAATGCCTATCTAGAATATTTAGCTCAAACCTATCCCGAACGTGTTATACTCAAAACTATGGGCTTTTCCTTTGAAGGTCGTCCCTTGAAAGCTATCACCATCACTAATGGTCAAGGAAGTTATGATAAAAATGTTATACTAATGGATGGAGGTTTTCATGCTCGTGAATGGATTTCACCGGCCTCGGCTATTTATGCCATCGAACAATTAGTAGAGAATTATGAAGAAAATAAGGAGTTGTTAAGGGACTACAATTGGGTTGTGTTGCCTGTTGTGAATGCTGATGGTTATGAATATAGTCAGGTATCGGCGGATACTCGCATGTGGCGTAAAACTCGTAAACCTTTATTTCATGAGGGTGGCATATGTTATGGTACCGATCCTAATCGTAATTTTGATTTTCATTGGAATGAAGAGGGTGCCTCATCGGATCCCTGTTCAAATACATTTGCTGGTCCTAAAGCATTTTCCGAACCTGAAGCTGTGGTTGTGAGAGATTTGATACATACATTTAGTGAGAAGGGACAAATGTATTTGACCTTACATTCGCAGGGAAAGTTGCTGTTGTATCCTTGGGGTTGGACAGAGTAAGTTTGAAAGGGTTTTTTTTTATAGAAAATAACTTAAAACTTAATTTTCTATAAAAAAAAATATTTTTAATTTTTTTTTTCTCAAGGAAAATATAAGTAAATTTTCTATGCAAGGAAAGTTTATCGTAAATTTTCTATAAAAAGAAAATGTATCCTAAATTTTCTATATAAAGAAATTTTATCGGAAATTTTCTATAGAACGAAAATTAATCGTAAATTTTATATAAAATGAAAATTGATCGTAAATTTTCTATAAAACGAAAATTTATCGTAAATTTTCTATAAAACGAAAATTTATCGTAAATTTTCTATAAAACGAAAATTTATCGTAAATTTTCTATAAAACGAAAATTTATCGTAAATTTTCTATAAAACGAAAATTTATCGTAAGTTTTCTATAAAACGGAAATTTATCGTAAATTTTCTGCAAAAAGAAAATTT
>JACGTJ010000963.1:2600-14304 GCA_014858695.1 Chrysomya rufifacies | reverse complement strand
TAAAACTGAACTAGAACCGAACTAGAACTGAACTAGAAATCAACCAGAAATCAACTAGAACTTAACTAGAAATCACCTAGAACTCAACTTGGATTCAACTAGAACTGAACTATAACTTAACTATAACTGACCTAGATATAGAACATATAACAAAATTCATTTAAACTAAGTGAGAACTTCAACTTTTACCCAAAGAGTTGCTCTATTATCTATTTATTTTCCAATTCCTTTTATCTCTTAAAGGTACCAACGACAAAGCCGGTGGTCCTCACTATATTTTGCGCTGGACTTCTCCCCAGGCTATTAAGGAAACATTTGTGCCCCTGCGTGATATCAGCTATCCCTATATGAAAGAATAAACAAACAATTTATCACCGAATCTCCTACATCAAATATATATATATCTGCAAAAGTTATCTCATTTCAATATCTAACAATAATTGCAAAAGTAAAAACTATTTGTTACAGATTTAAAGCAAAATAAGATAAAAATAATATTTGGAAAACAATACAACCATAATGATATCTAATCTGTAGAACATATTAAAAAAACATATATATACAACTATATACTATACATGTAACAGTCCTAAGAAAACTTTTCGAATATTATATTTATATATAATAAATTTTATTATTTATGTTTACTTTTATTATTTCTTTTCTAATATTATATGTGTATTAAATAAAAGAAAAAAATTTCCATTAAAAAAAGTAATAATTAAGCAATTAGTCGGAGAAAACCTAAGATGAATTATTAAATATTTATAAATAAAATCGTTTTATCTTCACTTTTATTTTATTTTTTTAATAAACTAAAGACTAAAACCCTATTTTTTATAAAACGACAAAAAAGTTATATTGAAACATCAATAAATTTAAAAAATTATTAAATTTTTCGTTCGTTTTTAAAAAAACTGGGATAAATTGCTTTTTATATGTTTATATATTTAAAATAATGTATAATTCAAATAAAACTAGTATTTGCGATTTTATTAAAAAATATTTAAATTTTGTATATTGTATTTTTCAGTTGTTTTTTTTTTTCTAACTTTTTATGTCCTCTTTTAAATAGTTTATTTAATTAACATGTTTTTGTTATAATTTATAAATATTTTTATTGTTTTCATTGATTTTATTTAAATAACTTGCAAATATTTTAATAAAATAAATAAAAATTTAATAAAAAAATCTTACATTTGACAATACACTTGATATAAATATAACATTTTTTTTAATAGAAGTTAATAAAAAATAAATAATTATTATAAAGCATAAATAACTACCAACAATATGTTATAATTATTAAACAAAAAATAATAAAAAAACTAAATGTTAGTTACTGGAAAACAAAAAAATCTCAATATCACAATATAAATGATTTGAAATTTGTTTATTTTAAAATGTAAACTTATTTTTAATGAAATTTTAATGTGTTTTTTTTTTAGAAATGTTTTACAGGGTGTTTCAAGCTTTGTAAAAACAATAACAAGAAATATTTATTAATAAATTATTGCATTTGCCTTGAGTTAAAATTAAGAAAATTTTAATTGTTATAAAATATTTTTGGGATAACTACAGTTAATATAAAGTTTGCATGCATTTGCAAAATCCTATGGCCAGTTCTCATAATTCCTAACCAAACAAATTCAAAATCATTTAGTGGTTTCTTAGTAGATTTAAAACAATAGAAGATGATTTTTAGTTACTTGCGGTATGTTTAATATTTATTGAAAAAAATAAATTTATTCCATGAAAATTTGACAAACAAATACTTTAATTTGATAGAATATTAACTGTAATCTGGCAAGTCTGTTGTTTATCACTTCTTCAAAACAGTGTTGTCAAAGTTGATACAATTGTCCTTCTTCAAGTATTCTTATTCAAAAGAGGAACGTACTTTGTTACGTGAAGCTGAACCAGTAATGTTAATTGAACTAGGACTGAACTAAAACCCAACTAGAAAACAACAAGAACTGAACTAAACTAGAACTGGACCATAACTAAACTAAACTGAAACTCAACTAGAACTGAACTTGAACAGACCTAGAACTGGACTAAAACTATAACTGAACTAGAACTAAAACTCAACTAAAACTCACCTAGAACTGAACTAAAACTCAACTATAACTGATCTAGAATAGAAATATTTAAACTAAGTGATAACTTCAACTTTTACCTAAAGTGCTGCTCCATTTTCTATTTATTTTTCCAATTTTTTTTTTCTCTTAAAGGTACTAACAACAAAGCCGGTGGTCCTCATTACATTTTGCACTGAACTTCTCCCCATTTAGTTTGTTAAGTGAAGCTCCACCAATAATGTCAGTTGAAGGGTGTTTGTTTTTCGTTTTTGAGGCAATTTTCGTGTAAAATTTGTAGTTGAGCGAATTTTTATTGTTTTAATGTTAAATTAAGAAATTCTTATTGCAGTATGTTGATCAGTGAGTGCTTTCAGGAAAATTGCACCAGTGATGTCAGACAGAGGAGATTTTCCTTTTAATAAGTAAAATTTTCCATAAAAATTTATAGTTGTGGGAAAAAGGGAAGACATTTTTGTTTCAAAAGAGTAAATTTTAAGTTATATTTAAATTTTAATAAATAAATTATACACAAATTTATTAATAATTAAAAAATTTTGAATATATATATATATTTTTTGTCGACTTTAGTTACTAAATTGATCCTACGCAACACTCAAAGAGTTTTAAATCCTGCAATATGGCAACTACATTCTTAAGGTTTCGTGTTGTAAAAAATAAATTATTTTTTATCATTTAAATAAGCATTGTTGTGTTTGGAAAAGAACTATAATTTAAATATATTTTAGTAAATGCAGCTTGAAATTATGAGTATGTGATTAACCGATTAAATACTTCTTAATAACGAGTACTTAAAAATATGTTGGACTGATTACTCAATCTTCAAGTACTCTATAATTTGACGACACTATTGAGGTTAGAATTTTGACGATGGCTGTGGTGGACGGCGTTTCTCCTGCCCTTGCAAGTAAATAATTAAAATTAAATTATTAATAATCAATTAATTTGTAAATATTTAACAGAAACAACAAGCTAAGTGTATAAGCTTTTGGTTATTCCCCAAAGTTTTTGTTTTCCAATTTGTTGTAGTCGTGAAAAAACAAAAGAAAAAATTTTCATTACTCATCCCACAACTTTTTCTCGTTTCATTTTTTTTTTTTTGACAAAGAAATTTTCACTTTGGCAAAAATTGTTTTTGTTTATTCATTGCGTGTGTTTGAAAGTGTGCGTGTATTAAACATATTTAATTCTTTCTTTTTGTCTGTTTTTTCACAAACAGTTCGCTCTAGCGTGGGAATAGAACTGTGGGCTTCGTCGGGTTCTAAGCAACCCTATGAGCACAAGGAAAATTTGCCACGAGAGGAGACGAAAAATTCTCGATCAATTTCATTCAGCCCAGATGGTCGCTACTTTGCCTATTCGAATGGCCGAGAGGTAAAAGTGTTGAGAACATCGGACTGGCAACAGCAATGTGTTCTGCCACGTCCGAAGGCTTTTTATTTGAAATTCTCACCGCGCGGCAATTATCTATGCACCTGGGAGTTGTATGTCATAACAAAGGATATTCCCGAGGGTTCGCCCAATATGTTTGTGTATGAAATGGCCAGCGGTCAGGAGGTATTTAGCATTGTGCAGAAGAAACAAAGCGATTGGGAACCTTCATGGTCTACTGACGAAAGTATTTTTGCTATTGTCGTTGGAGGCGAGGCCTTATTCTATGATTTATCACAAGGTGTTGAGGGTTTCAAGACAAGCGTTAAAAAGATAGGCGGTAGTAAGGGTGGCGTATTGTCGGTGGGACCGGGTAATAGTCCACCCTATATTGCTATCTATACCCCCGGTGCCAAGGGGGCACCATCAATGTGTAAACTATACAAGTATCCAGCATTGGGACAAAATCAAACGGTCGCCTGTAAGAGTTTTTTCAATGCCGATCGTGTTGAATTGATATGGAATCGCAGAGGTACTGGTCTTTTGTTATTAACCAGTACTGAAGTGGATAAGACAGGTGCTTCGTACTATGGTAATCAGGCATTGCATTTCTTAAATACCAAGGGAGATTCATGTTCGGTGCCATTGTGTAAGTTGGCCAGACTTAAAATGTTTAATGTTTTAATTTAAATTGCATTTTGTTTTTTTTTTATAGCTAAAGAAGGACCTGTTCATTGTGTTAAATGGAGTCCTAAGGCTACTGAATTTGTGGTAGTATATGGTTATATGCCTTCAAAGGCGGCTTTATATAATCTGAAATGTGATGTCGTTTTTGATTTTGGTGAAGGACCACGCAATTGTGCCTATTTTAATAATTTTGGAAATCATATCCTTTTTTAAACTATTTTTAATTGGAGTTCTGTAGAACTTGGGTTTTTCATCGAATTGTTTTTAGAATCTCGTTTTTTTTTTAATTTTTTATACTTTGTGTTTGGTTTTCTCCTTAACTTCTTAGCACTAGTCGTTTTAGCTGGTTTTGGCAATTTGCCTGGAAATGTTGAAATTTGGGACGTATCCAAAAAGGAGAAGCTTGCCAATATTAAATGTCCCGATACCACACATTTCGAATGGAATCCAAATGGTGAATATTTTGTAACCGCAACTACGGCTCCAAGATTACGCATAGGCAATGGGTAAGTTTAAAAAATTTGTTACATATATACAAATTTTGATTTTATAGCTGAATATGAATAAGTTTAGATGAACAACATTATTCGTGGACATTCTTCAAATAAGTTTTCACGTATAAATTTAAATTAAATTTAGGAATATGCTAAGCTTATGCTAAGAATAAATTTATATTTTATAATAATCCAAATTTGAAATCAAAAAATGTTAAACTAAACTTGAACTGAATTATAACCATATTGAACTAGATCTGACCTAAAATTAATATGAAACTGAATTAGAAATAGAAATAAAGAAACGCAATGAAACAAAATTAAACTTGAACTAAAACTTAAATATAAATGAACTGGAACTTAATCAAAATTGAATTGTAGTTTAACCAGAATCAAACTATATCTGAATTGAAATGACACTCGAATCGGAATTATAATCAAATTGAAATCGAATCGGATTAAAACTAAACTAAAACTATATTTGAATAGAATGAAACCCCGAAATAGAACCTATAGTACAACTAAACTATAGCTCAAATTTTCTTAACATCAAATTTTCTATTATTTTTTGTTACAGTTTTAAAGTTTACCACTATTCGGGTGCATTAATGCACGAGACAATTTGGCCACAGGGTCAAGAGCTATTGGCTGTTGAATGGCAACAATTTGCTGAGAATACATTTAAAGAACCGATAATAACAAAGGTCAAACATGAAGGTATCAAATCGAGCCAACCAGAAGCAAGTAAGAAGGTGTATACCCCACCTCACTTGCGCTTAAAGAGTGAAGGAAAAAATCCAGAAAAATTTATACCACAGCCGCAAAGCACTATACCAGGACTACCACCAGGTAAAGAACGTCAATTTTGGCAAAGAAAATATGATTTAGATAAACCACTAATGAGACCAGGATCATGGAGAGAACAACAAAAACAACAACAGCAGCAGCAAGAAGCTACTACTAGTGGAGGAGGAATACAAAGACATAGTTATAATAAAGGACATAATCGTTATAATCCTTATAAGCAAAATAACAGAAGACGTTATTAGTTTAAGACGTTTTAGAGATTTAATTTATAAATTATAGTGAATAATAAATTTAAGAGCTTATAAACATAAACATTTCTTTTTCTTTGCAAGGTTATTCTTCCTCACAAGCCAACAATAAGAAACAAGGTGCTCAAAAAACGCAACATCAGCAACAAAATCAACAGCAACAACATCAAAATCAAAATCCTAAAGGTTTTAAACAACAACAGCAGCATCATAATAAAAATAGGAAAAATGATCATAACAACGAAACTAATAATGGTGCTACTAATAATCAAACACGTAATAATAGAGGAGTTCGTGGAGAAAATGGTGGAACGCCAGGTTCTAATAATTATCATAAAAACAATAAAATGTTAAATGAACAAGTGGAATTTGTTGCTATGCCAGCTAATATGATGATGATTAATGATCAACAACAACAACAGCAACTGCAATCTCCCATGCAACAGCAACAATCTCCTATGCAGCAACATAATAAACGTCAACAACATAACCGTCGACAACATAACAACAATAATCCACAACAATTTCAACAAAGAAGACAACATCAACAACAACAACAACAGCAGCAGCAATATGTTAATAATCAAGCTATAGCTGTGGGAGAACATGAAAATGTGGCTTTTGAAGTACAACAACAAGTTGCTCCACTACAACAACAGCAGCAGCAACAACAACAACATCAGCAACCAACTTCTAAGAAAGCAGCTAATCCTGAAAAAGAGAAAAAGATACGTAATGTGGCCAAAAAATTATCAGACATTAAAAAATTGAAAGCTCGCCAAGAACAGGGTGAAGTTTTGGAATTAAATCAATTGAATAAGATTTCAATGGAAGCCAAATTTTTGGAAGAACTTAAGGCTTTGAAGTTATCAGCCTAAATAGAAAAACTAAATCTTTTTCAACAACTTAAACACTTAAAAGGGGAACAATGAAACTTGATTTGGAAGGACACAATTTTGATTTTTCTTTTATTTAAATTTCAGCTTTTTAGCTTAATTTCAGTTTAAAACTAATAAGTTTAAAACAAATTGATCTTATTTAATGTACATCAAACACAACCTAAGCCTGAAGAAGATTTCATTTATATATTTTTTTTAATTTAACAAATTCATAATTAAAATTTTGCTACAAACCCCTAACGTGTATGTGTATTTGCTGCTGCCCAAATACTACTACTCCAATAAAACTCCTTTATTTGTTTAAAATCTATAATAATTGGCCTAAAATATTAAAATATTTTATATACATTTTGCTGTTTTAAATGTTGTTTTCTTCTCTCTATCTCTTCAAATTTCATAGAAAAAAAGAAAAATTCCAAAATATTTTTTTATTTTTTTACAACAATAAATTATGTTTTATTTACTTAAAAATTTTATTTCAAATTAACTTTTTTGTATTTTTTTATTTATTTATTATTTTATTTAAAAACAACAACAACAAAAATAACGGAAAATAATTGTGATTTATCGAAATAACAACAAAAAAGAACATACATATTTACAAAAACAACAACAAAAATAAAATCAAAACGAAAACAACTATTAAAGCAATAATTGCTGAAAATAATTTAAAATAAAGAAATCACATTTTGGTAAAAAAGAAAGAAAAATGTTTTTATTTTTCGAAAAAAAAATTAATCACAGAAATTTCAATCCTTCAAATAGAACAGAACTAAAACTGATCTGCAACTAAAATACAACTGATCTAGAAATGAAACAGATCACAGCATTTAAATATTTTTTGCTCTATCCCCTCATTTAACCAAGATATAAGCAATTTTATATTTTTCATATAAATTTTTGTGAACACAACTTTTATCTATTTAGCTCTATCTCTTTAACTTTATGTTTTTCATATAAAATCGAATTTTATATGGAAATTTAAGTGTTTACAAATTTGAACTATTATCGGTCTATGTCTTCATTTAACTAATTTCATGTTTTTATATAAAAGTGAAATTTTGGAAGGAGATTAATGTTATCATAGATTTTGTCTATTCCCGCTACATCTCTTTGTTTAACCACGATATATCATATAAAATAATAATTTTGGTTAGAGTTTTAAAACAACACAGATCTTTATTTTTTAAATCAAAGTTAAACTTGATCTGTATTAGAACTAGAGCCGAATTGGAACATTTTTAAAACTGATCTGGAACTTTACTACAAACCAAACTGAATTAAAACTAAAATAAAACTTAATTAGAAATAACCTGTAAATAGAAGTAAAACAGAACTAGTATAGAACTATTAGAGATGTAAAATTAACTTACCTATAGTACGATTGAAATGTTGCAATGTATAAGTGATCTTTATAAACATGGTTATGCATAGCCTTAATTCAATAAATTCTTACTTATCTTTTTTAAAACTTTATAACATTTATTATTTTTGCAAAATAATATAACAATTTACCATTTAACTACCACTATGTATCCCATTTTGATTCTTTTTTAAGAAACACCTCTTTACCATCTTCATGGACCGCTGTATAATAACCCATACTTTCATATTTCCATCTCATATAGGTTATATAGCCAAAGACACCGGTAATGGCAGCCAAACCAACACCCATTATAATTTTATTCTAAAACAAACAAAAATATAAAATGATTAAATTATATAAAATACTGAAATTTAGCATAAACTTACTGGTTTTGTATATAATTCAAAATTAATCAAACGAAAAACACTTGTGGTCTTAACTTGTCTTATACCATCTCCGGGTTCGGCTACCCGTGTGTTATTTTGTGTTTTAGACGTTACATTTTTATCACTCATATTGTTTGAAATGTAATCTCATTTATAGTAGAGACAATTTTATTCAAAAATTAAGATTTTGTAAAGAAATTTTACCAAATCATGTATTTGTTTTGATTAAATAAGTTTTGTAATATAAATAATAATGATGCCAGATGTTTTAATGCAATTAAACGAGAGTAATCAGCGGTTTTAGTACAAGATGTAGTAAAAACGCTGCATTTGCTTGCCGGTGTGAAAGGATGCCATATTAAGTTAAAAACAGCTAAATTAAAGTAATAACTGGCAGCACCTGTAATATTTTTTCAGGTGGGCTTAAAAGATAACAAACAGACGTAAATAATTAAATCTAAATAAATAAAGAAAAATTCAGTGTTTTTGATCCCAAAAATAATTTTTTTATGTTGTGTTTTACTATTAAAATCACAAATCTTTTCAAATGTTTGGACCATCTGTAATTTTTAAACATTTGGTAGTTCTTTATTCATTAAATTATAAAATTTTAAATTAACTAAGGCACACAAAGCAAACATTAAAAAAAAATCAATGAACAAAATAAATAAATTTTCAAATATTTCACCTCCTTTTAATATTTAAACTTGTATTCAATTACTTTCGATATATTAAAGTCTCTTAATTCACCATCTAGCTGATTATTCCTTTAATTAAATCTGGGCTCTTCGCTATTTTCGAATGGTAAGTCATTTGAGATTTCTATTAGTCGTTTCACAAAAAGCTACAAAAAATCATGCAACAGTTATTGTTTATTTGTTGTAATGATAGAAAATTTAGCTATATGTTATTTATTTAAGTTTATTGTAATTTCGATGAAATTTTATAAAGAGATTCTGCCAAGTCTATTCACAGTTTTTAATTAAAACATTTAATCCTTTATTTCTAGATTTTAATAGATATAGATGTATATAATTCTAAGTGTATAAATTTTTAATAACTTTCACTTATTATTTCTTTTATACACTCCCTTAAAAAACCCCATATTACGCAAATACCTGATACAATCTCATCATCTGGCATCTCCATAATTAGAATTTCACAATGCTTTATTAGTACTAAAATATACAAGGCTGTTTCTTATAGTTTTTTTTCTTGACAACCAACACGTGTTTATTGGACGACGCAAGTGAAGAAGATTGTTAAAAAATTAAATAAATATATTAAAAACGTGTTAAAAAAATAATCAAAAAATGGCAGAAAATGAACAATTATTGTCTGCAATATTACACGAATATTTATTGAGAAAAGATAAAACTTTGGCACAAGTTTTTCAACATAAAACTAAAGCGGTAAGTATAATAATATACACACATAATTTTTGGCTAGTAAGAGAAAAACAATGTGGTCGGTTACCGGAGTAGTCTTACAAACACACATGCCAACACCATGTTGTTTTTGTAAATGTGTGGGGTCTACAGACACATGTGCAATTAAAAAAGCATGGGGTGCGAGACAATTTTCTTTTGTTTTTTCAAGTTTTAACTTTTATTTTTTTTTCCTATATTTCCTCCTTAAGGCCACTGTTGGTAAAGGTTCACCAAAATTAGAAGATATTTTGAAATACTATTTACAAAATAGCAAAACAAAAATTCCTCCAGTAAAATCGGCTAAAGATAATTCCAGTGATAGTGACAGTGATGATTCAGATGAAGAACCCCCTAAAAAGGCTGCCGCTGCTCCAATAACAAATGGTAAACCTGCTGCTAAGAAAGCTGATTCTAGTTCTGAAGATTCTTCAGATGATAGTAGCGATGATGACAAAAAACCAGCCGCTAAAGTAAATGGTACAGCTAAGCCTGCCGCTGCTAAACCTACACCAGCTAAAAAACAAGATTCCAGTTCGGAGGATTCTTCTGATGATAGCAGTGATGATGAAAAACCTGCTGCTAAAGCTGCGCCAGCAAAACCTGCTGCAGCTAAAAAACAAGAATCTTCAGAAGATTCTTCAGATGACAGTAGTGATGATGAAAAACCTGCACCTAAACCTGCAGCAAAGCCTACTCCTGCAAAACCTGTTGCTGCTAAGAAAGCTGATTCTTCGGACGATTCCTCTGATAGTAGTGAGGATGAAAAACCTGCTGCCAAACCGCAAGCTAAGGCCACACCAGCCAAGCCAGCCGCCGCCAAGAAAGCAGATTCCTCAGACGATTCTTCTAGCAGTGACGAGGAAGAAGAAAAACCGGTTGCTAAACCAGCTGCCAAGGCTACGACAGCTAAACCAGCTGCTGCTGCTAAAAAGGCAGACTCTTCTGACGATTCATCGGATGACAGTAGTGATGAAGAAGAGAAAAAACCAGCTGCTAAGGCCACACCGGCTAAACCAGCTGCTGCTAAAAAAGCAGACTCTTCCAGTAGCGAAGACGACAGTTCGGAAGATGAAAAGCCCAAAGCTGCTGCCAAGAAACCCACTCCAGTTGCAGCCAAGAAAGACTCTAGCAGTGAAGATTCATCCAGTGACGAGGAAGAAGAAAAGCCGGCTGTTAAACCAGCAGTAAAGAAAGCTCCAGTAGCAGCTAAAAAGAAAGACGATTCTTCCGAAGACTCATCTTCTGAAGATGATGAGCCACCGGCCAAGAAACCAGCTGTTGCAGCTACTCCCGCTAAGAAGAAGGCTGATTCTTCTTCAGAAGAATCTTCTTCCGATGAAGAAGAAGAAAAAACCAAAGCTGCCGCTAAACAAGCCACTCCAGCTAAAGCTGCACCTGCTAAAAAGGCCGCTTCTAGTTCAGATTCTTCAGATTCAGATGATGAGCCTCCTGCCAAAAAGGCTAATGTTGTAGCTGCACCTGCTAAGGGTAAAGCTAAATCAGATAGCTCAAGTGAAGACAGTTCTTCGGATGAAGATGAAAAACCTGCAAAGAAACCAGGTGCTGCTGCTACTCCAGCTAAAAAAGCATCTAAATCCGATGATAGTGATGATAGTTCTAGTGAAGAAGAACCAGAAAGTGCACCTATTGCCAAGGCCGGTCAAAAGAGAAAACTTAGTGAATCCAAGGCTGAAACACCAAACAATAAATACAGTAATTTTGTAAAATCTGGTGAAGTTAAGGTAAGTTTTTTTTTTTTTTGTAATTTTTAATGAAGTGTTTAATTTGAGAAAAAAATTTTGATTGGGAAGGAATATTAATTATAGTGACTTAAAGCTAAGTCTTATAGATTATGTACAACCTTTACAAAAAATTTATTTTTCTGTGCTAGAACTGAACTAGAACTGAACTAGAACT